>JABFPB010002355.1:0-20433 GCA_022817645.1 Ceratoteleas bidentatus
GTGGTTTTGAGGATAATATGCCAGGTAATAAAGAAGAAATAGAAACCAGTGTTTTTCTGTATTTTCTATGAGACTGGGAGAAATTAAAAGATGTTAAAATCAATTTTTTATACTGCTTTCAATGTCTTTTTAGTTTTTTTATTATTTCGTTGGTACAAGTTTTTTTTTGGTACCATTACAAATTTTTTTAATATTAATAAGTAATAAATGAAATCTAAAGATTTGTTAAAATGTGTTTTTTCTTTGCAAACTTAAAAACAACGAGTGTGCCAGATTTCTTGACTTTGCTTTATTTTGTGGCGTAAAAAATATTTTTTAATATCCTTTAATATTTATCCATTATTTAACAAGATTGTATCTTCATTAATAAATATTAAATTCTTATTTTTCATTCTATTGATGATGTACCTCATAAACTATTAGTTAGATAGATTTTTTACCTGAAAATATTATTTGAATTACATATAAATTTGCTTAATGTAATGCACATTTATTTATAACAAAGTTGTATTCATTTAACTCAATGATAATACATAAAAATGGTTGCAATTTTGGCAAATAAAATTAATCACCGTGTATTTTTACATACATTTTTCAAAGCTTAATCTTTATTTTCACTTGTTCTTCGAGTTCTTCAAAGTCAACGATAAAAATACATCTGTGCAATAATAATTTCATAAATGATCAGTAATCATTATCAACTGACATACAAGCATTTAAACATCGATTAAGTATTCCTGAAAAAAGAACAAAAACATAGAGACACTGAAATTAAAGCAAAGAAATAAAAATATATTTTTACATAGTTTCATCTACATAGACTTCTTTTGCATAGACGTTTGATGTTAGAATTTAAAGATGATAGAAATACATTTTGTTGGTTCGAAAGAAAAATTCTACTGTTCAGATTGTCAATAAAGAAGTGTAATCTTCAAACACTTTATGGAAAAATGTATACAAAGTTATGAAAAGATGACTTTTTCACTGCCAGTCTTCCATTTTCCACTAGGAAATATATTGCCTTGAAATTAAAGTAAATAGGAGTTTTACTTTAATTTCCAGGCAATGTATTTCCTGGTGGAAAATGGAATTTACTTTATATAGAAATTTTACTTTTTCTGTTGCTATTTTAAAGAAAGATAATTTGTTTCTTTTCATTTCTATTTCTATAAATAAAAAATTATTTATTTTTTACTTCACTTATCAACTTTTATGTTATTCTATGAATGATCTATATTTTTATTGATCACCATTTCCAACACTCCTACGATAATAAAGATAACAACTTTTTGCTATATGAAAATCTACATATAAATGCCTAAATTTTCCCAAAATGTAACTTAATTGGTTTTTTCCTCAAAACCACAGATGTGACCACATAAAAAACCATACCTCACGTGAGACACGTATTTCTACAAAAAATATAATTTAATCCCAATCAACATAAAAACTAGTTCGAATACAGACGTACTCACTAAAAAATCAATGATTTTCAGGTCAGAGAAGTTTGCGACTATGGCCACAAGGACGAGGCAAGAATACTTGAAGGATTTAGCGACGAACTATGTGACGACGACAGTGGTAGACACAGGACAGAAATTTTGTGAGTATTCTCACCCAACAAACACATCTAAAATGCGCTGCCCCGTTTCCCACCTCACACCTCAAATTTACAAAAATCTCTCTTACGTTTCAGCCATGCTCTCTTTTAGTCACAAAAAGAAGCCGGCAGTGCGACCGCGGCTGTCTTGCGACGCGTCTCAGCGAGGGGCGATTTGCTGGCAGGTGATACTGGAGGACAGTAACCAAAACACAGACTGCTACTTGGGCATAAGCATCGACACGATTGTTCTCATCGAAGAGCATTCCAGACAAATCGTATTCGTGACTCCCTGTGCCGGTGTGCTGGGTTGGCATGCGCAAACCAATAGGTACTTGATCGCATTCCGGATAATTAGAATAATCATACGTAGTCATGTACAAGTTACGAAAAACAAATACTATACTATACTGAAATAAGGTTAGAACCAAATGAAACTGGAAATATAAAGGTAAATATAGCGAATCAGATCATAATAAACTATACAGAATGCTTATTAAAATTAAAGAAATAATTGTAAGTTATTGGTTCGAAATTAATAAAATGCGAGATATTTCAGTGTGCATTATATTTTTTCGAATAACTAATGTGAATCTAGAAAATTAAAGGTTTTTGAGATTCGCCTTATATAGACTATGCAAGATGATGGATTCCAAAAAATGTGTGGGATTTTAAGGATAAAAGATGCATGCGTGTTGTTTTGTCATGTACTTAATTAAAACATATGCATCTAAATATAGTAGTCAAGCAGTGCAGCATTCCGATCGTGGACACTGAATACCGTCACATGTAAATCTGGATAAAATTATGGTTCGGCTGCCATGAAAATCGTGTATACGTAAAACTTGTTATTATATTTTATGGTGACATTACAAGACTTTTTTATCAAACTTATGATAATTCATACGATATACATATCCGAAAAAAAGACTAAAAATGTATCGAACTGTTGGTAGGTAATGTCCGAATTTCCCATCAATTCTGCAAAAAGTTACAAACAATTTGGTACTATTGTCACATGTTCACTTATGTCCTTAGTTTACTGAATATTTTGATAAAATATTCAGTAAATTTTTTCCGTGTAATTGTCTCTAGATCAATACGTATTTTAAATATGTTCATATTCGCACAATTTGTTAAGACTTAATGCAATTAAATTCTTGAAACAAAGTGATAATGTAGTTAAATTAACGGGAAACGTAGTTCGATAAAATGTAACATTCTTCGGATAAAATAAGTCATACTCAGTACATTTTTATCAGTCGATAAACCACGTTAAAAGTGTTCTCGTGTCATGACATTCGACGAATAATCTTGTATTGGCTTAATACAATGAAACTCACCGTCGATTTGTGTAAAACGTGAGAATTAAAAATAAACCATTGACTAATGCGATGAGTTGCATGGATAATGAAAGAAGGCCGACAATGAGACAGGTGGCAGTGTCGTGATTGCCACATGTATTCGGTGCACCGAAAAGATTTAGTCTTTATAAATGTGTCTGACATAATCGGTCGAGAATGCCACTGCTGGAAGACCTCTTGAGACCTCGATATAAATGCATAGTCGTCGTTGTTTCGAGGCTGGATCTCGCATTCCATCAAACTTTGGTTCAACGTGTTTCGTTGATTGATTTGCATTTTTTTGCTATTGGCAATGACATTATTGGAGATTTTCTGCACAGTGCGATGACGATTTTATTTATTTCTTAACAGATGTTTTTTTAATATTTTCTGATTGAAGATATTTTAAAACATATAAAAATTGTGACTGTTACAATTTCCGAATTAAAAAAATTGTGTTTAATTATGGTTCAAGACGAAATGTGTTTTATATTAAGAACGAAATTTAAAAAAATTGGATGGTTTGAGAAAAATGTTTCAAATTAAAATTTGTTAGCTGTGGTCAGCCAAATGTTTACGGTTGTAGGCACCTACATGATCATCGTTAGATAACGTTTTGCTGAATACGCTTTCTCAGCTTCTCCGAATGATGACGCGGAACATGTGCACTGTGTAAAAGTCAAGCTAAGGAAGCAGTTTCGAACGTGACAGCGAAAACAAAAAACAGTAAGATTTACTATTACGTTAATGTGCTCTCCTCTTCTTGTTAGATTTATTTTCAACTTTGTCTGTTTTGAGTTTTCACATAGTTTCTACAATGTAGTGGAGTGTTTGTTAGCCTAAGTATGTAATAACAAACATTCATAATCATGTCAAACTTTACTCTTGTTGAATCTTTGTTTATTAATACAATTGCATTATGATGTAAATTGCTTAAACAATATTTTTAACGCATAAAAAAGGTTTTGTTAACGTTTATAAGCAAAAGAATCATTTACGGTTAACATTTTTAAATAAATAACGACTATTGGTTCATTTGGATGAATTCTTTTATTGAGTTAATTCTTACAATTTTTTATAGTATTGTTTGATTTGATGGATTTTATAGATTTTCATGCCAAATACCAATTATAAATTGTGAAAACGTAAAAAGGATAGTTTCAAGTGTTTCCGAACATTTTCGGCTACGATATCGCCTTAACAATACAGGAAATAAATATAACACTCAGAATTAGAAGGATGTAATAAATCGTATCGAAAGAAATTTCGCTTGTACAACTTGAAACGTAAAAAGGCGTATTCCGCTCTCAATGTTCAACTAGCCAAGCTAATGTAAATACAAGCTTTTTCCATTAGTAATTTATTCCCCACCACTGCAGTCAAGCTGATGTGGCGACTGTTACCCATTCCATGGCGCACATTTATAATTCCAATTCTTTACCCAATATTTCTCTCGAACCGAACCCCCGACAATTGTAAATGTTCGCTGAAAACAGCAACTGAAATTGCATTTCACCCGACCGATTATATAACCACACGTACAGCGCGAATTTCGCAATAAAGAAATCACCCTGGAATGCAAAAACTCGACAGTTCAATCAAACTTTCAGTCCGGCGGAAGACAGGTTCTATAATAACACGTTTCAATTAATTATTATCAGTCGATTATTCCGCATTTAGTCCAAGTTAATGCAAAACGTTCCACTTTTCGCCGTTGATATTTTAATTAAAAGACAAGGCGAAAAAGATCGTGAGACGAGTGACTCCGCATTATAATATCTCAATAACTCAGTCTCGCCGCGACTTTAAACATGCCAAACCTTTTGAAAACGTCCACTTTTCCTTCTTTTTCGCCCGTAACTCAAAAACGGGCCGAAAAACGGCATTCGTAAATTGAAGCGTATTTCATTCGATCTTTCGGCCCGTAAATTGCCGATCGTACCGAAAAGGCTATATTTCGCGCCAAATTTGTCGTGGCTGGCAAACTGCGCGCGCACAATGTACCGTTTCGGTGTTTTATTTGACGCGAATTTGAATTATCCGCGGGATTTCACCCCGGCGAAAATAATTATTCGTAGTAGCCGAATGATTCGTGAGCGTCGCGGCCGGACCTTTTCGGGTAAAAAGTCTGATATAAGGCCCCGATCGTCGCTGAGAGCGTGCAGTTGGTATGGTACCAGTGGTGTGAGTGGGCGTTCGGATAAGACCTTGTTTCGACCCACACGCAGGGCCGTATATTCTCATCAAAAGGAATAGGGAAAAGCCAAAGAATACGTACCATTTTGTATGGCTCGGCTTTTTTCGGCAACGCAGACAATGAACTGCGAATGTAAGGCCCGACTGAGAAAAAGGGGAATAATAAATCGTGACTAAACAAACGTAAATAAACAACGCCGCCACTTCGTCTTAGTCTAATTTGCGAGGGTCACGCGGGTCGAACGGGTCTAATGGATTAGGCGAGTCAAGTTTTTTGACGGCCAAGATGTTTGTTCTGTTTGGTCGTGTTTTTTTGGATGATGAGAAGTTGTTTGAGAAGGCTGCTTAGTCCTTTTGGTGGCATTTTGAGTTTTGATGTGAGAAAATGATTTTTGGAAAAATTAAAATTTTACTAATTGTTTAGGACAAACGAAATTTTAAATAATAATATTTATTAAAGAATTCTTCGAATATTTTATTTTCCAGACTTTTCCATCCCATTTTCTTCAAACTAACTCATGAAAAACTTAAAAAGATCTCATAATGAAAATTTTATTTGGAAGAATTAATTAAACCCAAATTTCAGTGATTTCACTATATGCCATATACCCTTTATACGTCACTGCGAGAAAAATTCAAATGAAATGACCTAGAAGCGTTTTTGTAGCCAGTACGCGAAGAATATAATAATTGCTATAAATAGAGCATTTTAGATGTAACAAAAATTAAAACTACATAAAGTAACTATACCTTAGATCTTAACATTTTTGCTCCGTTTATCAAAAAAATGTTATCTAACAAATTCAAAAAGATAGACTCAACGGGTTAACTAGAACTCGGCGATGTCACTCTGATTACAGTTTTAAGGACGTTTCACATTGACCAATTGCAGAGATAACAAAGGCCTGCGCAGGTGCTACTGGTGTTCGAAATAAGTGCGAATCACTGCGGTTAATGTCATATATTAGACGGTACAGAACAATGAACTTGGAGGTAACTTTTATTCAGGTGGCAATTAGGGACGGACGCTTGAGCGGTCCGCAAGGCGGAACTTAATTGCGCAAACTCGCAGTGTGCAGGGATCCGTTAAACGCCGACACATATACAAAGTCAACCCAGCGTCGTCCTTCTGAAGACGCGGCTGCGTTTGCCGGGATTAACGTCGTGGAATTAGCGAACGTTCATTCCACGCTTTTTGCCGCAATCTGCAATTTTAATTAGATGATTGTGCGCGAACAATGCGAAACGTGCTTTTATGACGGAGATTTTTCGTCAATCTGAATATCGGAGCTCGTCCGGTTGAATTCGCGTTTTTATGCGCGAATTTGCGGTGATATGCCCGACATTGTTCACATAATTGTTTACTTTATTCAATTCGAGTAGATCGCTTTTTGCTCGATAGGCATTTTATTGAATCAATTCTGATGAATTTTTATAATAACTATCGCAATGGATATTTATTTGTTTCAAGTAGAAAGCAATCTGATTATTTTTACGATCAACTAATCCGAATTCATTTTTATGATAAACTAAGTTTGTTTGAATAATTTAAATTACTTCCCCAGTTGTTATGTCGGCTTCTCGGTTCCCTATGTTTATCCAGTTCTTCGTACTGTCCTAACTTTAACTTCCAGTTCGAGTCCAATCGGTATCTTTGCGCGCGTATTGCGTCGTGATTCATCGAACGAAAAAATGTTGTCCCTAAGACATTTCGGTGGAAAGGAATGAACGACTGCGATACAAAATCTCGCAGTGGAACCGAAAAATTGTTTATTAATGTTAACTGGTCACTATTAATTAGCTCAAATGTGCATTTACTCTGAAAGTGCAATTACGTCATATCGACTACTGTTATCGCGAAAAAATGGCAATCGAAAGTTACCCGATTTGCCCCAATACGTCCTTTTCAACCAGTTACAGCTGGGCATTCGTAACTAAATTTAGATCCGCATTCGAAACACAATTTTCAAACCGTCTCCTCGACAACTTTTCTTCAATTTCACAAACAGACCAAGAAAAGCAGTCGAATACGGATGCAATTTCTAATTACATTTTTACCTCTAACACTTATCCCAACAGGTTATCCTCAAACAGTGAAAGACTTAAATACACCTCTCCCCCTTTAACGCTCTGTTTACTCCAGACGCAGCCATACTTATTAATCTACAACCATTAAATACTCAGCCAAGATGAGACCTAACACCACCAAAGATGAGACATAACACCACCCAGAATCAATTCCACCTCAACTTTTCATTCCTTCCACGAAGACCTATCTTGTATCTTGCCAGTCGATTTTTCAAGTTCTTTCCAGTAGTCGACATATTGGAAAATTAATAATATACTTGGATAGTTTGACCATATGGTTGACTGATTGGTCCTAATAGATTAGTATTATATCGAGAAGTTGATTTAAAAAGTCATTAAAAAATGAGCATAGGAATATGAATGGTCTCTCTGTTATGGCAAAATTTCAGGTAAGATTAAATTAATTTTTTAGATAAACAATTTTCCCTTGGTCCATATCATAATTTTTACGCATATATGTTGGCACCTCTTCAGTTACCATTTTGAACCCTCCGGAGTTTCGGTCATATTTCGCGAGACATCCGATCGCAAAATTTGACAGCACGCTACAGTTGTCTGAAATTGGGGATATTATGAATATACAAGTTGGTTGCAATCGGATAACATTTTCATTGAGAAAACAACCAAGCAGTATATGATATTACACCAGTAACAAAAGAAAATATATGAATATTGTTTAAATCTTATATGATTGAATCATAGATTAACCATCCAATTTATCTACTAGAAGTTGAACCTGTAAAAGTCATCTTGCTGACTCATCAACGACCAAACAATTAGTTTGACTCACCCAAACATTTTGCCTATTGCTATACCAACCTAATACTTCGGTTTAACCAAAGTTGAGTTGAGCACCAAACTGTTTTGTGATTGCGGAAAGTGGCTTTGCTATTAATTAGCCCGGAACCCCCCTCCCTTGTGCCCCCCACCCCGGCGTCATCCGGTCTACTATCGTCTATCCGTTTTTCGCTGTCGAAACAGCTCTCGGTCATTTAATAATTCATTTATCTCGCGCGGTGCACCGCCGGCGCCCGAGCACTCGTGAAAGTGCCGAAGTAGCGAAACTTTCAGGGTCGTTTCTCTCCTTTGCCGGCGCAATCTCGGATTCGGCGATTCGCCGAGCGCTCGCGGTGGGGCCCCCGAGATGTTTCGGCCGAGTCGGCCTGCAGCCGGGGGGCGCGCACGACCGAGCCCACAGCATTGTCCTGACGCTTCTTCGCCGACCTTCGTCTAACGCACACGACAAGTTCAGTCGGCGGGCGCGACTCGGGGATTCTGGTGCCGGTGATATGGTGATTTTCGCCAAGTGTGTTCGATAAGTTTTGTGCGGTTATTAGTTCGATTGTGCACAAGTGAAGTTGGATTGGGAAAGATGGATTGGTGAAGGCAGGTGGAAATGGTTCAAGGACGAAAAAGATAAGTGTCTTCCCCAAGACACTTCGAGAAAAGACACAGACGGCATTTTGATGATGGTGTTGGAATAAGAAAATTGTTCTTCCGGTAAGGAAGATGGTCTTTAATGCTCAGATCGAGGTTCTAGAAACTGGAGGCGATAAAGGTCTTCAAATGAGTAGGTTTGGTGGAACGTCAATTTGAAACTTGTTGTTCCTGATTTGGAGTATATAGTTTAGATCATGGAAGATCGTTCTGGATTGTAGATCCTCCTCCATCAGTCTGATTGAATTTCGCCCAGAAGCCCATGTTATTATTGATCTGCTCCACCCAACACCCTTCCAAGTCCAACCATCACAGAGTACCCATCACACCATGACCCTGGGCCTGATCAATGGGCTTCCTCAGTGACTTGTCGAGGCGAAACAAAAGCCGCGAGTGCGCGTCGTCGCCACGGTTCGGCAGAATGACGTCACACTTTTGGAGCCGGCAGATAAGCCAGAAGACTGTGCATCGTCTGCCCGAGCGCGAACGATGGAACGATAAGTCGTTCCCGGAATCGCGCGAGTACGAGGAGTTCGAGCACATCGACGCGGCGTATTGCGCCTCATGGGATATGCGGGGTGTCGTTGCTTCAAGAAGACCAATCCAGGATGATCAGACCCTGGAAAAGGACACGCGGAACGGCTCGTCCAAGAAGGACAAAGGTCCCGGTCTACTGGTCCCGGTCAATGGGTCCTTGGAGAACGGCTGGTCCGCCAGTTCCCAGGACTTCTGGAACGGGAAGAGGTTCGAGCCCGACAACCGTCATCCGGATTCGAACCTGACATCGAGGCACTCGGATGCCAGGCATGTGAACAAGAAGATAGATAAGAAGAGGGAGAACGAGGAGACGAAGAAGAGCCGCAGAAGAAGGCTCTTCTACAACCAGGAAGACGACGTGGAGAACCAGCTGGACAACCGGAAGAACCGCTGGTCCGGGTACGGGAAACTCTGCTCCGACCTGGAAGATGAGGGGGACTCTTGGAAAAATGGTCGACCTGGAGCCACCAGGAGCTTCAAAGACGTCGGAGTCAACACCGACGAGTCGCCAGGTTTCCAGTCAAGGAATGGCGGCAATTATAAGGCGTCAGGTGGAGAGCGAAAGGCGCACCACAAGGACGAGAAAAGTGAAGACGCAAGGAAAAGTAACGGATCGCCCGCGAACAAGTCCGACCGGCATTCCAGACCATTAACTCCGCCTAGGCAAACAGACCATTACCGCGACTTTTACTCGCCGAGCGATCTGTACGAAAACCAGAGTTTCGCAGCGAGGAACCACGTGACGGACAAGATCCAGCAGGGTGATTCAGCGAGCACGGGTTATTGGCCGGCGGATCTTGAAGGCGACGCCAAGTGTCTGCGTTACTCATCGAACGATCGCAACGGGACGACGGTCGTCAAGATCTCGAGCGATGGTTTGGACGGGAACAGGGCTTTTGCGAGGAGGTACCGGCATGATTCGGAGAGTGACGATGAGGATGAGGACGAGGATTACCTGCGGAAGAGCCAGGCGAAGAAGCAGTATCGGTTCGGCAAAAGCTCGATCATGCCGAAGAGGAAGTTCTGGAACTACCGAGATGGGGTATTGATGATAGATTTGATTAACCTTTTTGTTTTATCGTGGTAATTACGATTATTGCCAAACATTTTAACTGTAGTACCCGTGTGGATGCTGAACTGGATTACGAATTTGTATTATGTATTGGTTTAGACCCTACTTTGAGAAACTCTCATATACTAACCATATAATCATAGCAACCAGCGTAGGTATACTGTATTGAAAATCATATAGTTAATAAAAAATCATTTATGTGAAGAGAAAACGAAAATGATTTGTCTGTTACAGTAATTAAGTCATTAAAACGAGGTTTTATTCTTTAATAACATAGAAGTAGAGTTGATACTTTGGAGTTAATATCCTCCACGTTTTAATATATGGGGAAAACCTGAGTTGGAATTCAAACCTACCTCAAACAGCATTCCTATACACGGACACTAATTTCATAGGTCTTGCTTGCACTGTCGTCGACTGCATCTCCGACTAATTTAATTTCCCTCACTTTTGCTTGGAAAAGTGTCAGCCGCCCACGATACACTTTGTTACGCTGAACGCGCCGGCAGACATTCTTTCGCGTAAACAAACGCTTTCACACTTTCGAGAAATTGGAGACTGATTGATTGTCTCTAATGAATTTTTTCGTCGCTTCGCGCTGCCGTCGTTCGACACCGGACCTGACGGCGATTTTTCGTATTGAAATACGCGCGTAGTCGTGGGAAAATGACGAAGCTGCGAGTTCAACGTACGTGGACTTGTGCGAATCGGTACCTTAATGATATGATAATTGAATCTAAGATCGTAATTCATGACGGCTATATATAGACGCTCAGACCTGCGCTTTGATATTTCTCTGTGTTCAATATTTGGCAATGCCAGAGGAAATTCTCGGTAGATGTGGGCGGATTCCGCTGGCACATTCGTCTATAGGACATTTAATTCTTTTGCATCCAACGCAGTTTCAAATTGACCATTCAAAATATCATTAATGGTACGAACGATGAGAGATTCGCGTTCGTTGCATGTTCGCAATTAATTTAGCGGATGACTAAACAATTTTGTTAAGGGGGTTTTCCTATATGCAGAATCAGTTATTAGGTGTTTCTCAATATTATTTAAGTAAGTTTTACTAAAAATGAATTCAAAAAATAATTATACTGTTCAAAAGGGTAGAATAAACGTAGCTACAGTATTTTTTTCTAAAAAATCAAATTTTTATTAAAAATGACTTTAAACAATAAGTGTCATCAAGTAAATGTATCTGCGAAATCTCCATTTCTGAAATTATGAAACGAAGTAACTATATGCGTAATAAAATTATTTTATTTTCTATATAGAATAATTTTATTATTATATAAATGAAATCTGTCAATTGTTTGGCAGTTGACATATTTATCTTCAATATTAGACACATTATTAATCAGATAATTTAGTGAATTTAACAAAAATTTCGTTGAGTTGACTATCTCAGTGTTTTGACGTCAAATTCATCGCCTAACTTTCAGTTTGATTGTGCAAAAATGAACTAAACTGTTGTTTCTCCGTAAAGATTGTTGGAAACTGAGATTGATGGGTGAGTTGAAAGCATACGATGCTCGCGAGATCGTGTGTTCCTGAAAAGACGTCAAAACGTCAAGCTCTGTCGGTCAAGCATCTCCATATCTCGTGATGTAATGATGTCATGTTGAAAAATATTTTTCTGATTATACTATGATTGCCGGCAAGATTTTCACTTAACCTTGTCCTTTTTTTCGTGAAATCCGATCCACGCATAATTTTATGCAATTTTTCGCACCGGCTAAAACCTGCAATTAGCTTTCGTTATACATTTGTACAATTGCTGCGCTATTAAAAACCAGTTTTGCCTGTGTCAGTCTTTTGTGTGTTACGAACGAGAATCGCTTTGTTTGCAGGGCGTACAAATCACGGACATTGAAAATGGTCAACCTTGTTCCGAGTGCGGAGAGTTATGTTCCGGATTTTCTCCACATGACTGGAGGTGAGTCACATGTTTAAAATTTTCAGTCACCTGATTTTGCAAGTATAGCGTGATTGTGCGTGTGAGTGTTGAATTTGTGTACCTTTATTTATACGGAGATATAATTTTCAATTATAACAAAATTATTAACAAAATTCAATTATTAACAAAACATTTACTTATTCACTGTACTTGGGGTTAAATTTGAATATTAAATAGGTGTATAATTAAAAGGCCACCTTTTGTCAGGCGAAACGTTAATCAGTCGTATTTGATTTACGACGACAAATTTTTTTGAAAAAAACTGCAATCACATTATCGGATGCTGAAAGTGCGTGAGACAAGATCGTTTGCACATCTTCGTGCAGGTTATACCCATTTAGGTCATTCAATTAAGTCGTGCCGTAGGACAAAAAATGAATTATGAGATAACTTGTGGTGGCGTATCCTGATATTGCAAAAAGGGAACATGAAATTCATTCGCAGTAAATTACGGTACGGTTTTTTTGCCGAGCTTAATTTTAGTGCACTTTCGTAATACGGAAACCAAACAAACGGACATTGTTCTTGAACCAAATTAAAAAATTGATGGAATGAAATAAATGTATTACTCTTAAAGAAAAAGTCATTTGTGGTTTGTTTGTAATAAATATACTTTTTATTCCAAGTTAATAATTTAATTTTTAAATAAAAAAATATAAATTGCTAACTAAACATGTTTTTATTTAAAAACATTTATTATTATGTAGATAATCTGAAATATTTATTTAATTTTTATTATTATTATTAATAAATATTTAACCTAAAAATGATAGAGTTTTCTGATTTTTATAATAAAACGTGAGTCTTTTAATTGGCAGATTCGTAATGTCACACTGTAGGCGATGATAAACTGTAAAATTTTATCGCGATTTTATTTTTCTATTTTCTGCAATTTTTCTTATAATTACTATTTAGTTAAGACACGTATCAAACATATCTATTAGCGTCGATCAGCTGCACGTTAATACGTATTTACGTACAAAGTGCCCCTGTCAGTATGTTGCCCGTTATACGTCATTGTCAACGGAGAGAATGTTAATTCAGTGGAACTGAAGTGGTGTCTACTAAGTACGCTTTGACCACGTTCTCTTGCTTACCGGTTTAACGTCATTAGGGTATAAGTATAGCGTTCAGCAGTAACTAATTCGCCTCCAAAATTATTCGGCTTGTAACTGCGATTATCTTTGATTTCGGGCTGCCGTCGTAAACGGGATTGCCGTTACGCAGCGTTTTATTTTAATACTTTGCAGGTAACTGAAGCGACTTTGCTTGTCAAACAAATGAATAAGTTCGACTTGTGTACAACACGTTGTCAAACGAAAATAACATACGACCAGTTATTAATCAATTGACAAAACATTCGCAGCAAAAGTGACAGTGGGATAATCTACAATTCAAATCGGTTTCTCTTTCATCTCGAATTCCTTACAATGATTCATAAGCTTCTCCCGTCTCTCATATTTCGGAGAGAAAATCGGACTCGAGTTTCCGACTTCGTCAAACGCGAAACGATTTTCTTATACTTTTGATGGATTGCTGAATAGAGCATGACGTTCTCCAGGGGATAGTTGGTTGACGATTAGTTTTATTGTCATTATCGTCGGATATTTCTTACTTTTTGACGTGACTGAGTTAATTTGTTTAATAATTTTTTAATAATTTGTTTGTGGCTATGCTTAGTTTAATTTTACAAAAAACGATCCTCTAATTATCTTTAAATTAAGCAACAAGCAAGATATCTAGAAAATATTTTCATGTATTTTTAGATATATTTTTAGATTTATATTTTGATATAGATTTAGATCAAAATCAGCAAAATTAATTTTTTTGATGAAGAATTGCTTTATATTCATTCATATTGTGAAGTTTTTTCCCCTTTGGGTTATGCAAAATGTCAGTAGTAATTTTATGTTATAATGACCTCAATAAAATAAATAGGACGGAAAACAAAAAGAACACACTCACACTCTTATTCAGCCTTATATTACAAAAGTTTAGTCAAATAAACAGGCTATTCGCGAAATATAAAAATAACAAACTAATTCTACGCGATTTTGTCAGATTACGCGGGAATTCCCTTTTTCGATATGAATAAATAAATACACGAATAAACAGAACGAAATATACGTAGGAACGCTCCGACTCATAAGTATAAATAAATTAAGGTAAAAAATCTGGCCTGGCCGTTGAAATTTGGCTACGTCACAAGGTCGCTTCAAGGACTCGCCGCTTTGTAGGTAGATCGACGGGAGATACTGCGTGGATACCACGGACTTGATTGGGTCGCACGGTGATCGGGAGCGACGGCGGTTTCGATACCGTTCTCCTGGTGCGGTGCGAATATGGTTTCGTCCGGGTCAATGTGATTCATCCAGCAAATTAGTGCGGGCGAAGTCTCTTGCACGATTTAGAGCGTGGCAACAGTTTGGATATAATTTAAGGACCTCTTGCTGTCGAAATACAAAAGAACAATATTGCAACCGAACAAGCGCAAAGACAGTGCAAAAATCAGATACATACCGAGGTCCTGTCGAGAATATGTTTGAACACGCGGCGGCGTAATTTTCGGCGCGCCGGCCGTTAACGTGCAGTCAGTTTGAGTTTCGGTAGCGTTCTAATCTTGCGATCGCAATCGCCGTGAAATCGTCGCGCTCATCAAAATAGATGACAACACACATACAAAACACACTCATTCACGCATACAAATATCATTTTTGGCGTCCTATTTAAATTACGGATTTGTCACTATGACTGTAGATCGCGATTTATTGTCAGCAATAAGACAGTCGTTACATTACTCCCCTTTGAAGTGGACCACTCTCTGATTGGGTCGCTTCAACATCCAGAACTCAACGTTGGTTTTCGAGGGAGATATATCGACGAAGATTAGCTTGATTATGAATTCCCTTATCTCTGGGCGGATTGTCGACTGTAACTAACTGATATGCATTGTTTCCCAAAATCTTCTTAACCCGAAATGGGCCAACGTACAAATGGCAAAATTTTGCAATGATTTTATGTTCCGCGTTTGAGGTATTACAGGCTTTCATCAAAACGAGATCATTCACTTCAAACATGTTGGAATTGTTAGAGCTTTTCTGTTGTTTACCACGCGTAGCGTAAGCTTTTTCAAGTCTTTTATCCGCGATCAAAATCATGTCCTGGTGTGACAAGCTGTCGCCGAAAGGAAAGTGAACAAAATCTCGAATATCTTTTATCTGTGAACGACCAAAATGTAATTCCGCTGGCGTAAATCCCGTACTGCTATGTGTAATATTGTTTAAAATGTTTTCAATCTTACCCACGTGACTTGCCCAACTCGTATGTTTTTCTGAAGAGTATAATCTAAACATTTTACCTAACTCGCGCATAACCCTTTCCGAGGGATTTCCTTGGGGATGACGTATAGATGAAAAATTTACTACAATGCCTTTTGACTCTAACGTACTTTTCCACTTGTGAGAAGTAAATTGTGAGCCATGGTCTGAAAGTATACGCTTAGGGCATCCTATCTCTGGAATATAATTATCAATAAGTTTGCGGAGTGTAACTATGGTTGTAGCTCTTTTCATTGGGTATAGTTTAACATGCTTCGAGTATACGTCCAAACATACAAAGATGTATTGGACCCCTGCCGTAGATGCCGGTAGAGGACCGTAGAAATCTACTGCAAGTAAATCGTTTGGTTCATTTGACTTGACAAAATTAAATCTACCTTCCATTCTATAGGTTAGATGTTTAACCCGTTGGCATATGTCGCAGGCCAAAACCAACGACTTTACAGAAGACGACATTTTTTTCCAGTAATAACATCTTTTTAGATGAGCAAGAGTTTTAAATACACCTGAGTGCCCGAGTTTTTCATGCACTAACAACACTACTTTTTTTATAATCTCTTCCGGAACACATAACTGCCAAGAATTGTCTACCTGATCTCTCCGAAATAGCAAATTCTCCTGAACGCAAAAGTTTCTTTCCGACGAATCATTTACTAGATCTTTCATAATTGCACTACAGAATGGATCTACGTTTTGAAACTTTCTGAAATCGTCTATCAGTTCTTTATAGTCACTGTCCACCCTCATTTTTCGCAAAGTAAGCAACGCATCGCAATTATTTTGCGCAAAGTTAGGATCAAACATACGCGACACCATCAAACATTTGCCATCTGCTTCTACGAACTGGCCTTCTGGGTGACGAGAGAAGAAGTCTGCTATGATGTTATCTATTCCTGCACAATGTTGTATGTCAAAACTAAATTGCTGAAGGCATAATGCCCATCGCGTCATTCTAGGACTGATGAACTCAGCGCTATTGAGGAACAACAACGCTTTATGGTCCGTAATTATGTCAAAATGAACTCCCAGCAAATACGTTCGGAATTTCATCAATGAGTAGATGATCGCGAGCAACTCCTTTTCAGTCGTAGTATAATTCAGTTCTGCACCACTCAGGCATCGACTAACTAAGGATATAATTCGTTTGTCGTTATTATCATCGCATTGAAATAACACTCCACTGATGCCCTGATCCGATCCATCCGTCTGAACATAGAACCGTTTCCCTGGGATCACGTGATACAACAATACACAGTCAATGAACTGATTTTTTAATGACTCGAAAGCTCGAACATGTTTGTCAGTCCATTGCCATGTTTTCGATGACTTTAAGATGTCCCTAAACGGATCAAGATAATTTGCATAACGTTTCACAAATTGTCGGTAATAAGTACAAATGCCTAGAAACTGCTGAAGTTGTTTCAAATTAGCAGGTTGTGAGAATTTACGAATATTATCAAGGCCATCCTGCACTGGCTTGATACCATCGATCGATAACTCGTATCCTAGGAATTTCACTTGGCTTTGAAAGAAGAATGATTTCTCCAATTTCAAAGTGAAGTTTGCGTTTTGTAATCTCGCGAAGATGGTATCAAGATGCTCAACATGGTTTTCAAAACTAGACGAAGCGCACACCAAATCATCAATGTATTTCGACAGAAATGAATCTAAATCCGAACCTAGTGTCAACGAAAGCGCTCGCATGAATCCACTTCCAGCTGTTTTGAGGCCAAACGGCACTCTACAAAACTGATATAGGCGTGAATTGTGCAAAAATGCGGTGTATTGTCGGGATTCCTTTTCTAACGCGATCTGCCAATATCCATTAGCTAAATCTGATGTACTAAGATATTTTACCCCGTGAAATTTTTGCACTATTTCTGAAATTATTGGTGGTGTTTCATGATCCGATTCTATGCGCTCGTTAAGATACCTAGCATCTAAACAAACTCTCACAGTTTGATCTTTTTTTTGGACAATTCGAAGTGGATTACAATACTGACTAACCGAACGTTCAATAATGCCGGTTTCTAACATCTTCTCAATTGCTTTGTCCACCGCTTCTCGCATAGAAAAGGGTACCGGGTATGACTTTCGAAAGTAAGATTTATTATCAACCAGTTTTATTTGATGTTCATATTTACCAGCTGGAATTGTTTTCATCGTAAAAAGTTGTTCGTATTTTATCATCATCCCCTTAAATGTTCTTTTTTTTATGTTCGTCCAGATTGTTCAACTCCCCTGTTATTTTATCTACCTTTTGTTCATAACTTTCATCACCCATTTGAGCTTCTAATTGGTTTATCGGAAAACACTCAAAATCACCATTATCTTCATCATCTATCTCACATTGTTGACTACATTTACCGCGGTCGCAATCTACATTACTTTTGCTATCACAAGTTTCACCTTCAACACTATAATTCAAATCCAAAAAGTCACTTTCATTACTACAATCATATGCAATACTTCGTTCAAACTTATCAGTCTTTTCTTCAACCGTTTCAATTTTTTTATCATCAAATTTTTCGCGAATATCATTCCCAATGTTACAATTCTCAATTAGAACAGAGTTAGTCATATCCCTACCCACTTGAATAACTTGAATAAACACTGAGTTATTATTATTTTGAGATACTATTCTCTCAGAGCTATGTCGATCAAATGTAACAAACGCCTCGTCAATTTTTTGGTCGTTTAATAGCACCATTCTTTTTCCATAATCTAAGATGACTTTATTTTTCAACATCCAATCATTACCGATGATCATCTTTGACGTTAAATTTGGAATAACCAAAAAATAAGAAGAAATCTCTCTATTTCCAACACTAAAGTCTAGATAGACTTGTTTCTTGATGGTTGTCATTTTCTTGCCCACAGCTGTCATAATACGAACATTAGACACTGGAAGTTCAGATACTTTATAATATTTCGTAAGATATTTATAAAAATCTTCCGAGATACATGTAACCTGACTACCAGTGTCTATCAATGCAAATACGGGTGTTCTGTAAATATTTAATAATAATTGTGGACTTCTGTGGAACTGAGATGTTGATTTTGTTCTTTGGCCTGCATCGGTAACGTCGTATGATAGGTCCGCCATAATATCATCGTAATTGCAGCCCTCAATCGGACCCCGCATTAAGGCGCTGCTTACGAGTTTAAATTCTGGAAATTTTCTAACCGATCGATTTGGGGTGGGGGTATGCTGAGATCAGGCATTTTGAAGAATCTATTTTCAGAAAATCTTCCACCCTGCGATGAAAAATTAGGATCATCTGACGAACTATTACCTAAGCGAGATTGCTTCTGATTGCGAGATACGAATCCGTTCGAGCCTAGCTGTACTTTCGACACTTTAATATTCTTCTGATGATCGTGAGAATATCTACCATAATCATATGGACGCTCTCTAGCAGTAAGATCCAGGTTCGCGAGTGCACGAGACACCAACGCCGAATCTTGAAAATCAACCGCAGCTAACGCTTCCCTAGTCCGAGTTCGCAGTTGTTGGATAATGTGGTAATTTTTTTCGTATTCTTCCATCGGAGGGTCGAAATAGCGGCAATTCCGCACTTGTCGAAGATAGTAATCTTGAAGACCTTCGCCCGATGATTGTGAATACCTCTGTCTAAGCCACTGGGTCTTGGCCTGGACCCTCTGAGGCACCGAGTAAAACTCTGACAAAAATTGTACTTCAAATTCCTGGAAACTACGGAACGACTTAATTTCAATCCAATTTTTTGCCGTGCCATGAAGCATGCCAAACACCAAACACAATTTCGAGCTATCCGCGATTGATTTGGCTTTACAATAGTTATTAAATTTGTCCAAGAATTCTCTCGGGTTCTGTGTAAAACTACCGTCAAATTGGGGTGGTTTAATGTCAATTTGCATCGCATGTAACCCTTGAATAAGTCCTTTCAAAATACCATTATTTACGTCTTTATCAGTTACGGTTTTGTGTACACTATTATTCAACATTTGTGCCTGTGCTCTAAGAGCTTGCGTTTCGTTCTTAAATGCGTTCATGTCTATCTTATACTGTTCATTTTCAGCTCGCAATGACTGTACTTCTTGAATTAATTGTTGTATCAAAACATTATCTACTGTAACTGAGTTCGCCACGTTATCCTGAACGTTTTGCATCTTATTATCGTTTCTATTTCTTTTTCCTAATAAAGTTTTCTTCGGTTTTATAATGGGAGTCAACGGAGCAAGTTTTCTCTTTGCATTCGATCTCAAATTTCGAGCTTCAGCCATGCATAGTTTCTAAACCTTTACGTTTTTTATTCAAATTACAGTTCCCATAAAATTTGAATGAAAAATGCAATATTTATTTGAACTATCCCAGCCTAACTTCTCAACTTGCCCAAACGAACGATCTATTTTTGTCAAAAATTGTTTTTTAAAAAATTAGTAATTTCAAAATAATCTAATATAAATTTAATTTTGCCAAGCTATTTTATTTCAAGATTTTCTGACATTAATTTCGATAACTAAAATTCTACGTGGGAACTTTGATCGCAATGCTTATCAGTGGAAACAAATACATAGATCAAAATATTTGACCACAACACTAAACGAGACTCGTGAATCACGCGAAAACAAGCTAACTATAAATTTCAAGGCAGATAAATCGTCACAAAAATGTTCCAATTTATCCCCCTTGACTCCCCTTTGTTCTCTCAGGGACGTTTCGTATCCGGATGTTCGGGCGCCATTATAAAGTTTTTTCCCCCTTTGGGTTATGCAAAATGTCAGTAGTAATTTTATGTTATAATGACCTCAATAAAATAAATAGGACGGAAAACAAAAAGAACACACTCACACTCTTATTCAGCCTTATATTACAA
>JABFPB010002356.1:0-20442 GCA_022817645.1 Ceratoteleas bidentatus
TGTTACAGAATTTAAAAAAACCCTTAAAAAACCCGACAATTTTTATTTTCCAAAATTTTAAATACCCCTTAAGACCTGTCTAAAATTATGAAAATTCTTTCCAACTTTAAAATATCTCTAAAAAATTCTTCGATATCCAAAAACCACTACCAAATGCACTTTCATCTCCATTGGAATCTCTCTTTTCGAATTCGGAAAGGTCCCCCTCGACCCGAGAAAAGCGCGTCGCGTGCTCGTAAATCTGATCGCGGCGTCTGTTGCTCGAAGTCATTGTGCTTTACGATCGAATGAATCACAATTAAAGGCGCGCGCGTGTATTTTTGCCGGTCGCTGACAGAAATAAAGAAAAGCCGTGGCAAATGGGCGCGGTAATTGCCCGGCATAGGCAAATTCGCCCGCGGAACAGGCCCGTTATAAATAAGCCCCGCATTTTTCGTAGTCGCGCGATTTTTGTCGAGTCCTACACGGAAAGAAATTGCTTCTTAAATTTTAATCTATTCTCCATCAAACATGTAATCGCGGTAAATTTTATTTATAATTCATTAATTTTAAATATAATTTAAGTTTATTAATTATATATATATATTAAATTAACGTGGAGTTACAAGTTTCCAACGTTAAATTGTGAGATTAAGCTTTTTTCAAACTATTGACGAAACTATGTTTAGTAAAGTCCATAAATATTTAAGTTTGGGTCCCACTTATGGCCAATATTATTTTTATATTATTATTTGTATTTATTTTTGCTTTTTTGTATTTTTTATTAATAAAATTTATTTATTTTATTTCATTAATTAATTTATTTATATTTATATAATATTTGTACTTTAGTTACGCTTAGAGAATAAAAATACATAGAAAATGTAAATTTATTTCGTTTGATATTTATACAAAACTATTCAATAAACTGAGGGTATATGCAAATTAGAAATTTCATAAAGGCTTGCTAACTGAATAATAATAATAAAAAAAAATGATAAAACTACAATTCTCAGGATTCGTATTATTTACTCCAGCGTTACCATAAAGTATGGTAATTTTTATTCTGAAATTTGGGATCGTGCATGACGTATGGGCAGTGCCACTGATTTACATAATAGAGAAATAGGCACTCGTAAATTCGGCAACGAAATTTTTGCGCGGCTTTTTTTCCGCGGAAAAAAATTGTTCCTTTTTTTCGAAGGGGTTAAAATACGCGCGAGTCTACACGTGGATATTTGAGAATAAACAAGCAGCACCCGCCAAAATGTTGACACAGTGACGCCATCTTCTTGGCGCCGGAATAATAGCGCATTGACCAAACACCCGATTTTGTTTGAGTTTGGAATTGCAGACGCGAGTGGACGGTGGAATGTTCGGCAGGGCGCGTCTTGAAAAAAATAGCAAAAAAGACTTTTAAATTTAAATATTATAAAATAAAATAATTTTCGATTTAACAGAAATTTCGAATAAAACATTTTTAAGGGAAGGCTTAATTCAAATTTAAAATATTAAAATTCAAGCGATTTCTTATTAAAATTATCAATTTTACAATTAAAAAATTTGAAATAAAAAATCAATTTTTTATTTCAAATTCAACCTTATTTATATTCCTAAAGAATACATTTTACTTTAAAACGTTTCACCATTTAAATTACTTCAACATTTTTTTTAAAGAAGGGATAGAAAAAGCTACGCCCAAACGAAAAAAAATTGTTCCATTTGATCCACTTAACGAACCAGCCAAAAAAAAAGAAATCCGTCTAAAAACGCTCCCAAACTCGAGCTTTCATTCGGGCGCGCGAGTGAAAAAAGATCATCGAACCCATCGGGATTGAGAGATCGCCGCGTAAAGGCGCGCTTTTATCTTAATGAACACACTCGCGTCAGGTTTTTACAGCGCGTTGTTCTTTTTTTCAATTAGAAGGCCCGAACAAGGTTGCTCTCGCATTTTCGACCGCGTTGATAGGCAGATTTCTTATTTACGAATTCGGCGGAAGGGCACCGAGACGAGGAAAAAAGTCGCAAAATTCTATTTCGAGGCGCCACCACTCGGGCTCGAATAATAAGATTTAAATTGGATCGCGTTTTTAATGAACCGAGATTTGATGCGAAGAAGCGAATACGTTTGGACTAATTCGCTTCCTTTTTAAATTTAAAAAGATATTTTTTTCTGTCAACTACAATTTAAATTTGACTTCCAATTTTAAGCTCAAGAAAAAGCAATCTAAATTTTTTTATTCAATTGTAAATGTTAATTTTTGGTTAGTTGATTTTTTTATATAGATTGCAATTGAAAAATTGCACTGATCAAAATGCACTTAAGTCGACAAAAAAGTTTAACAGTCTTGTTTGCTATGACAATGCACCGTCTTAATCGCCATCCTCCACTCCTTCGTCTTGGAAGTGCCTCCCTCAGGAGTGATCCCTCCCTGCCTCTCGTTTCTTCCATTGTTCAATTGGCAAAATTAATCGCCATTACGTTGTTGAGTGCATTTAATAGACAAAAGATTGTCAGGGGTTCTCATGCGGGTGCACCGACGATTTTTGCGTCGGACGCGCCCCGCCGGGGTGGTTGAGCATGGTCGCGAACGCATTCAATGACCGGCCAATTGGACAATTGAGACCAATCACAATGCCGCGCGCCAACATTATGCGATTACCTCAAATCTTACGAAAAACTCCTCAAACACTCTCCCTAGCCTATCTAACCACCGTAAAGTCCATTAAAACAATTTCTAACATTTCATAGACGCCGTTGGTCGCGTCTTGAGAAGTTCCCTCACATTGCGCTTAATCACTATTTTTGCATGCGACTTTCAAAACATGTTTTGAATTCCGCAAAAGCTGTCGAAAATGACTTTATTAGCCATTTCTGACGTTAGTTTAAACCATTTTTTAAATTCGTCTCGTTAATCCATTCAAAAGTTGCATCGGGGCGACTTTACTACCTGGCTGGTTATTAAGTCGATTAGAGTTACTCCTGCCGTTTACCCGCTAACGATTTATCGAAACATTTTAGGTTATGCAGCCAGTGTTTTCGCGAAAAACTGTTTCCGGCCGAATGTACTGTCAAATATTTGCGTTTCTTTGTTGTTTTACGTTTTAAGACGTAGGGACAGTGGGAATCTCGTTAATCCATTTAAAAGTTGCATCGGTGCGATTGTCAACATTCGCAAATTCGCCATATCTTTAGCAATTTTATAATGCATGATGATTAAATGTTAGAGGGTACCTCGATACCTCATTCTTAGCCGTTTTCACATTTCCATATTCACCGTTGGTCGCATCTTGAGAATTTCCCTCACCAAAAGAAAATCTCGCCAACGATCAGATAAACATTTACGTTGCCTCGGGAAAAAATCACCCCTGTCGGATCGCCATAGTCGATCCCGGACGCGTGCGATAAATTGCGTCGATGCTTCCGCGGCTCGTTAGGAAAATCAGGCGAGCGTGGTCCGGCGGCGGAAAAAGTCGCGCTTCCAAGCAGCCGTACGTATAAATAATACCGCGCCGGAGAAGGACGTCCTGATTCGGATCGACAGGCCCGAGCCTTTTTCCGGCGTGCGCATTTTCCGCCCAAGCGCGCGGCGCTTCCTCATCACGGCGCTTTTTCCGCCGGAATGCAAATTGACTTCAGCTGCCGCCGCGAGCCGCTTCAATCGAATTCCTGTTTCGAAAGCATTTTAACGCGATTAGTCCACTTTGATGGTTTATTTATGGAACCGCTCGGCAGACGACGTTTGATTCTCTTTTTGATTCGCGCGCACTTTAAACGGCGCCCTCTATTTGAGGGCTTACTAATGGCCGATGATAAATAGTGAAGTACTACGTTCAATCATTCTCCTCCAGCCAATACCGGAGAAAAAAGTGGATAGACAAAGTCCATACATGGTCTTACATATAAATATTCATATACTCGAGTAGATACCATATCTACTGTACCATGTATGGTCCACTCTGGAAAAAAAACTATTAGAAACCAATAGCTTTCAGCTATTTGGATCCATTCAGTTTTTGTATAGAGTCAAAATTGCATATGCAAATAGAAGTGCTGTCGGTTTCTATATGGATTTCCCTATTTTTTGTAATGGTCTATACGATTGTAATTTTTTAACGTGGTACAGTAGATTACATATGTTAGATGTCGTAAAAAAATGGCTAAACTCAGAGGCGCGATAGTGCGAATCAACCGAACTCGCCCACTTTGCGATCAATCTCTTTTTGTGAGAACGCGCTCGGTCGCTGTCATCCTTGACGAAATGTGTCTCCCTAGGGCCTTCTGTCGGCCACATTGGACGCGTCGCGCGCAAGTTTTTTCCCCCGCGGACCCTAATTACAATGTTTACTACGATTCGCCGGCGTTAATTCGGCCGGCCGTACTTTTGACCTTAACCGTGATACGGTAATGAGGAAGCCGGGCCACGCACGGATTTCGTGCCCTTTTTTTCGCCGGCACATGGCCGTCAGACGCGGAACGCCATCACGTTCCGGCGAATTCTCCAGTTTTGTATATGAACCGCGGCGGAGTCACGGCCGATACGATCTGCGCGCCAGATGCGCGGGTTATACAATGAATTTAGAAAAAGCGGGCTTCGGCGGTTCATGGAAAAACTAGAGTGCGAAACTCCGGTGATTCGATCCCGAAGTGCAGCGTCTCTGCTCTCGAAACTGCCCGCGAGTGTGGGAAACTGGGGATCGATTTTTCCCAAATAGTTTCCCAAAATAACGCGGATAGACTGCATTTCAAGAGCAGATTACGTGCGGAAGAAAAAAACCAGAGACGCAAATCGTCAGGAAGAAAGCCTAGGTATTTCGGTCGCGTTTCCGCATGAAATCGACTAAAAATACCAGGAGCCCTTCAATTTAGTAACCACGGCGTCGCGACGACTCGCTTTCCTCCCTCCGATTTCCGTCTGCGTGGAATCGCTGTTTCACACCGACGCGCTATCGCGGCTGTATCGCGCCGGCTGGCGTGGATTAGGCCTGCGTCGCTTCTCAGGATGCCGTAATCCGATCCCCCGACACGATCGTCATTGAGAAGTTAATTCTCACACGATGATCGATATCGCGTCAGCGAAGCGTCGTAGCGCAATTTCTCCGCCACGCCGGGCAGCCGCGAAATCGCTTCGGTTTTCGAATGTCAATGAACCGGCGCATAAATTACGCAGTTCGCCCGAAAAAATTTCGTCGCCGACACGTGACATCCGATGCGCAGCGTTGTTCGCGAAATTCGCAAACAAGGCCTTCAACGGAAATCGAGACTCGCAACAAGATCGCGTCGGATCATGTTTTATTCATGATCCCGGCGTCGATTTTCACCGTCGCGTTTTGACGCGATTAACGCGCGGAACAAGATTGAGGCCGGCGCACCGTATGTCACCATGACGGAACTGAATTTGTCCCGCGCCACGGGAGCGTCTTATCTACGCTATTAAGCGCCGGCTCATGCTTCATTACTCATGCAACCCGGTCCGCGACAATTATCATTTCAACGCTAAACAGCTCGAGCCGACGAGATTTAGATGTACAGTTGTCGTGTTGATATTACGGCCCAAGATTGAGCGTCATTACCGCGATGTGGCGGAACGTCTCGTCGACTCGAGTGCTGAAGCGCAGCCGTCGCGCTGGCCATCGCCGACTGAAAAGTCCATTACAAAAAATCATTTCGCGCGTTTCATAAATTACCCGTCTCCGCGGGAATCACAATTAACCGGACTAATTTCCATATCTTACATGGGATAATTTGACATTCGATCGCGTCTGATAACGTTTCAGTCGGCGAACCCCAGCACAATTGGTAAACGATATTAATAACATTAATAATAATAATAATGAATCGTTCAAGATGATCTTCGGCTGTAATGTTGGTAATAAGACAATCGTCGTTGAAAATCTCCAGAGGGATACAAATATTTATAGTTGATTTGTTATAAACATTCCTAGAAGGCCGGTAATATATTGTGACGTTACATATTTCGGCCACAAACATTTTTGGCTGAATAAATTGTGGACGTGTGGAATTCGGCTACCCAATCAACAACTTCGCCACAGATTTATCAACCCTAAACTATAAATGCAAAAGGATTTAGAGCATAGGTGCGCCTGCTTCCTCTTCTCGTTTAACGATGGATATGCGGTGTTGGTAAAGTAATAAGACAATCGTCGTTAAAAATCTCCAAAGTGATGCAAATATGGCGATCGACGTTTAACGATGGGTCTGTGTTGTTTGTAAAGTAATAAGTTGTAAAAAATCCCGAAAGTGATGCAAATAAGGCAATCGATGTTTGAAGATGGGCCCGTGGTGTTTGGATAGCAGACGTAAGACAATCGTCGTTAAAAGTCCCAAAACGAAGCAAACATAGCGTAGTTTCAAGATCAGTACGCGGTATTTGAAGAGCAGTCGTAAAAACCTCCACATCGAATCTGCAAGAAAAAAGGCGAGAGCTGATTAAACGCGTTTCGATAGATAAAGGGCAAAAAAGTTGTACCACTTTTTGGTTCCGAAATTGAATTTCCTCGGCGATATCGGTCTCGCCGCTGGCAAAAACTTCCGAATTAATTTACGAGTGACGCGTGCCCGACGCATAAGCAGCGGCCTATATATAGAGTGTACGCTCGGAGCGAGCGGCGTGCAGCGGCTCGAAATTTTCGAAGATCCCTCTCGGCGTTGATTTTCCTTTTACGGACACTTTAGCGCGGGTATTTTGACCCACGCGGGCACCCAAGGCATACACCGGGTGTCCCCGAAATCGACAATTAAGACGCGCGACAAAACTACTTGATCACAATGTTTACTTTTTTAATATTTTTACAGCATACGTACAATTAAAATCTTTTAAGACACATAACGATCCCCGTACGGTTCTGACAATCACAGTTTTGATCACAGTCGTTCTTTTCATTGAGATGCATTGAGGAACAAAGATTATTCAGTAGCCCTTCGCCGATTTTTGAACTTGGCTACTGGGCAGACAGATTCGATGAGTCTATGATATAAAAATGATCGCGGAAAGACGAGTTATAACTCGTCTTCAACCTGCTTAAAGTATTTACAGAGAGGCTGCAGGATTGCGCGGATTGTCGGGACGCTCCACGATTTGCCGATCAGTCTGTGGCGCACGCGCAAGTTGATATTTGCATCGGTGAAATGGGCAGGGAGCCCGAAAATCCGCTCGAGCTCGCTGATCCGCAGCACGTCGAACTCGCCCTTCATCAAGATGGGCTTCAAACTATGACCTTTACCTGTAATGGAAACCTCAGGATCAACCCGAGTTCATTCCTCGATGCTGAGACCCAAAGGAAACCCAAATCTCACCCTCTCGTAGAGAATTCGTGCACGTGGTCACCGTTCGAATCTTCTTAACCAGGGCCAACCGTTCGCAATATGGATCCAGCATCTCCTGGAGATCGGGAGACTTTCCCGCAGCCAGACCAATCGGCAGGTTGTTCCAGTAGAGCCTGACTCGGTGCTGCGCAGAAAATTGCGCCGAGTCGATGACGTCGGGACCTCGACCGAAACATCTGAAACAGATCAGACCCGGGGATACCTCAAGAACCTGTTTGGTACCTAGCAGGTTCTTGAGGTAAATATCGCATCACATGGCTAGTTTCAAAGTTCCAGACAGAAACAGTGACGTAATTCCCCACCCACAACCACCCTCGTGTTGATTCGGCTAGATACTGACTTCGATATTTTCTCCCGATACTTTTCGGGCATGGAGGCGACGTTCTCGAACATCCAGAACAAATGTCGGCCCTTGTTTGACCGTTCCAGCGACTTTTTGATCCGCAAATACTCGTAAAAGAGTATGCCCGTGCCAGTGGGATCTGTAAACAGACAAGGTTTAGCGTTCTCGAAAGAAGTGGGTCGTAAACGGGTTCGAGTTCCCGGTACCATCGAGGCCCTTTCTTTGAGGGTTCGCGATGCTGAGGTCATTGCAGGGCGAGCCGCCAAGCAGCAGGTCGATGGGAAGCATTGCTGCGAGCATTTTGTCGTCAACCAGTCGCACGTCACCGATCTGTTTGATCTGTGGATAGTTCATGTGGCTGACGTTGATGGCGTCGGGGTCGATCTCGCTGGCATAGTACACCTCGACTTCGATCTTCAGCTGCTCCAACGCCAGGAGACCTGAAGATGGAGGAACCATCAAATAGATAATTTAGATGATATAACGGTCGAGTGAAGGTCGTAATGACTATAATGGAGTAATGACCGGTGGAGATGCCGTCGAACAGAGAGAGAACGCGGATCTTGTTCTTCGAGCCGTCGTTGTTTACGAGAGGAAGGATGGTATTGGGCGGAGGAGATTTTATTAAAGACCTAATATTCGTCTCCCAATCAGCTCGGGGTCTGACGAGACCATCGGACAGTTGGTCCTCGCAGAAGAAACAGTGCCAGGGGTCTTGCATCAATATTTGCTTGTACTTGTTCGGACTGATTACGTACTTTATACAAGCTATACAATAGACCCTGAAAAGAAAGCAACATCCTACGTAAAAATTAATTATTTTAACATAAAAATAATTGATGCGCAGACTGATTATTAAACTTACAAAGGGCAAGACGGTTTGGAACATAAAATCACGGTCCCCGAACTATTACAAAGGGCGCAAAAATACTGGAAAAAAAAGATGATTTAGGACGATTTAACGATTTATAAAACCTTCTTGGATTCGAATCTTCGAAATGCTTACATATTTTCCATCGCTGCCATATGTAAATAAACTAGGGAGATAATTATTCTGGAAAGAAATGTCCGGGTTAGACAAAGTCTAGGAGTTTTTTTTCCAAAAATCAATGTTTCAAATTAGTACTTACAAAACATTCTGTACACAATTTCCCCATAAAAACAGGATGCTCTCTGACAACACCGGTTGTAGACAGACACATCAAACAAATTTTTCCTATTTCTAATGTGCCACTGCGCACTTTTTTCCAGCTACCTGAAATGCAAATTTATCAAACAAATGTGATTTGTATTTCGTCGATCAAAACTTACTGCTCTTTTTAATCTCCTCCTCCCGCACACCCAAATGAACACTCAGTTTCAGCTTGAGCAAATGTTCGCGAATGACATTCGAGTACAAATGCTGACTGGGCTTTTCAGTTAAAATTTTCTTAGATTTGACCCACCGGAGGAGATCTTTTATTGTCCAGTCATATGTTTCTAAACCGTATTTCGCGTAATAATCCTGAAACAATTTTAGTAAATGAACGGAAAACTTTCAATAGATACGAATTTCTTTCACAACATACTTTGGCAGCTTGTAGTACAGCAGTGCGAAACTCCTGATTCTTTATACTTTTATCATCCTCCATTTTGCAATCCACTTTTTCCTGCCATTTCTTGATAGTAACTTTTAAATTTGATAACGTAAGAAATCCACTGCGAAAATCTCTAAACAAATCTAACCCGACCTAAACAACCAACAACTTGTTTAAATTTCCCAATTTTCTATTTAAAATTCATGCGAAATGACGAAACCCATTACCTCTGATATTTTGAAATCACCGTACCACATGACCCACTGATGTCGGAACATTGGTTCCTTTAGGCCGCCATCTTGGAAATCGATTATCACAGCTGTAAATTATTCATGGCGTTACGTCTAATACAATGTAGCTTAGCATAAAGGAAATTCTAATTTGAAATTCAATGTCTAACCAGGCCACCATCTATGTCCACATAACTTGGACCAAACAATGGTTCCCGATTTCTGATCCTTGAGTTCCAAGCAACCGTTCAAGGTCGGCACATAAACGTTTGGAGAAACAACGCCCGCATTGTCTTTGGGAGGTTTGCTCGATGTCAAAGACGATTCTAAACACGTGAAACACAGTTAGAACGAATGCCAGAGTTGCAAAATAAATACAGGTAGACATCGTTACATACGTTTCTTTTCCTCCTTCAACAGAAACTGCGCCATCTTGGAAATGTTTTCCTCCTTCAGCTCATCCAAGGTTCTCTGAATCTTGTCCAAGAATGGATAGTACGTCGCGGTGTCCACTAAAATTGAATAAAATCCTTTATATCGATCCTACTCAACCGTAATAGAATTTTAAAAATCGCAAATCACTTCGTTTCTTCATCTTTTGTTCCGTAAAGTTCTTCTCCACCCATCTCCCAAAAGGTCTGGTCCTCGTAGACACAACTTCCCTGAACTTTTGGTACAACATCTCCACCGTGGTCTCAAAAATTCTCGACCTTTTGTTCGGTATCTTCGTGTTGTTTAATACACTGACAAATACTCCCAGCTTCTCCGAGAACGGTTTCACTCTTTTGATTTGCATCTGCAACCATATACCTAAATAAGTTGTCAACTCAAACACCAAATCTAGCTATACTCAGAAGGTGCAATCATAAGTTCCAAGACCTCCGAAATTTTATAGTCCCCTATCCAAAAAATATACTGCGCCTCCTTATCCACAGTGGTCATACCAACATCCTCCGGATCGATGGACAGAGCTGAAACGAAAATCCAGATGACTCCATCCAAACACCAGAACCCCACAAGCGTAGAGACGTACCTGGCCACCATCCCTGCATGTAACCCCAGACCATCTGGCCCTTCTGGAACTTGATAGGGCTCGTTACGTTTTCTGGCACGGAGCCATCCAGGCGTGGTTTCTTGACCCCCCTTCGCTTCTTTTCCTCAGTTTTTACCTCCGCACCCCCTTCCGCCGCCTGCTTAACCAGTCCCCGAGTGAGTTTGCGCTCCGGATTCCAGTACAGCTCACAATTCCTCTCGAATATCTTCTGATCCTCCTCGATTTTGTTGATGCCCTTGTAAGTCTTGTCGACGTAGTTCAATTCGTTCCGCCTCTTCCTCATCTTCTTCTTCCCATCAGGGGAATCCTTCGGTTCTGCTGGGGCAGAAGTGGAGGAAACCTTTGGTTCGGGGACAGAAGTAGAGGAATTCCTCGGTTCCTCTTGGAGAGGAACACAGGAATCATTCGGCTCTACCAGTTGGGGATGAGGATTGTCCTGGAGGTTGAGAAAAATGAAAGTTTGGGGAGACAGTTTCCAGTATGTTAGGATCGAAATATGAAAGATTGATGCTCACTACTGAAATTTCGTAGTCGAGGGCAGCACTGTCGATTATGACCTCAGCGACTACTTCCTTCCCGCTGGCGTCATCCGTTTGCTCGATTTCTACAATCTCGATTGCATCGTCGTCGGTGTTTTTTGTGTTCCACTCGGAGATTATTGCGGGTTCCATGTTTTCGTGGTCTGATTCTTCGCTTGTAGTACATGGCAAATTGAGCACATCGTTCAACCAAACAAAAGGTTGGGTCAGGTCGACTGTTTTCCCAAAACCGGCCGGAGCCAGGTTGTTGTTTAGTTCCGGATTGAGTTTCGAACATTTGATCTCGTATGGCGTCTGGTTACTGTATGGATCGAGAATAAAGATGGACTCGCAATTTGTGAGATCCTCTTGGGCGGGAATACCGGGTTTTATACACACTTTAACATTTTTTTTCTTCGAGGACTTTTTCTTGCGTCTACGAATTTTATGTATCTGCAAGAAAGTAGAAACACTGATTTGCAAACAAAGCTTTGTTCACATTGAAAGAGAAGGTAAACAAAGGTTTGTTTACATCGAAAGGGAATGTAGACAAAGATTTGTTTACATTCGTATATAACGACAAAAGAACCGTTTACACTCTAACAGAATGTAAACGAAGAAACGTATAAATTTCGTTTTGGAAACTACTCGTTCGTCTGATCCACAATAATTGATCATTCTCCTTCAACATTTGTCAAGACTATCTCCATAAAATTAAATTGTTTGATTACCTTATAAATCTTCTCGATTGGAAAAGAAATCAAACACTCGATCATCAATTTCGTTTTCCTACAATTTGTTTTGACACGTTTGACAAACATCCGGCTTTTAGTATCGGAAATCGATTGCGCCCAGTGTATACAGTCACGGTTACTTTACAGTGTCATGTGCGGGACACGTGGTGTCCTTTTTTCGAACCACAATAGCAGTTTTTGTAACTTCAGAACGCATCCTACATTGACACCTCATTTTTTAGTCGACATTCTATCTTCCAAACTAAATTTGATTTCTAATTTAAGCTTAATTATTTACCATCAAAATATTACTATGAGAATAAATACGGCAAGACGTCCGAGGTCGTCTGATACGAATACATAAACATTAGCAAGAAATTAATTTCAACATTTTTCCCGAGACCTTTGCCAAATTCTTGGCCTCCGCGAAATTCCCCGCCGTACGTTGCCCAGCACGAGTCGAGTCCCTTCAATATCTTGGAAGCATTTGAATTGTACCCGGCCGTATCCCTGAAAAGCATTCACAATTAGTATTCCAATTCAGGAAGGGGAAAATAAAAGAGCCACGCGCCGGGCCGAGGTACTGTCGACGGCAGGCCGTCTAAATTTAGTGGCCTGTGGCGCGCGCGTTCTAGGGGGAAAAGCACGGCGAAAACGAAAAAGGGGCACTGTCGCGATTCACCGTTTGGCCGCGCTCCAAATGGCGGATTTACGAGTCACGGTCTCATGAATGGACAAGCTCGCCAACAAAACCAGTTCGCAATTGCCAAAACCGTCCTCCAATCCGATCGTGAGTTATCGACTACCCTTCAAGTCCATTCCATTCAGTGTCCCTAACTCATCTTTATTTCTGTCTCCTCTTCTCCTTCATTAGTCGCCATCATTGCAATAGGTGTATCTATATCTTTTATTATATCTTTTATCTTCCATAACTGGACCTCGATTAAATTAACTAGCGCATAACTCTCTATTCCAGACCAAGTGACGTCTGACGTGACGGTGACAGTCGGTGACAGGGTGAGGTTGAGATGCTCGACGAACCCTGATGCCGAGGCGACATGGTACAGGGACAACCATGTCTTCCGTCCGCCGGTGACGAAGATCCGAACGATGAAACAGACCCTCAGATTTAAGAGCATCGAATTCAGCGACAGCGGGGTCTACGCGTGCCTGCTAGAGAAACCATCGCACTTCGAGTGGCGTAACGTCACGGTGAATGTCGAGCCACTTCAGGGTGACGATTACCAGGACGAGCACTCGGGCATTGGCAAAGTGCTTGGATCCCTCAGACCTGAGGAAGAGACCAACGAACTCGAATTGGAGTCGCAGAGTCAGTATCTTATCTTATTTAGTTAGGGTTTGGAAGCAGAAGTACTGCTGGATTATTTGCTTGAGGATCCAGACTCTTATTGTCTAATGTGATGCAAATCCTTATTGTCTAATTTGATGCAAATCCTTATAGTCTAATCTGACGCAAATCCCTATCTCAAACTCCCTCTATCTTCAGGCATCCCTGAAACCCGGTCTCTCCACCTAGACTCGGATGGCGACTACGAAAAAGGTGGCAACGAAAACGCAGGGGAACACAACAACACTGTCCCCGAGAGTCCTCCGATGTTCAACAAAACCGATGAGATGCACGGTTCGGTGGTGAAACCGGCTGGGAACATGGTGCGACTACGGTGCCCAGCCGTAGGCAACCCCAGACCGAACATCACCTGGCTGAAGAACAACGAGGAACCCAAACGCATCCTGGGTACGGTGATCCGGAACAAGTGGACTCTTCGGCTGGAGGACATCGTGATCCAGGACAGTGGCAACTACACGTGCATCGTGTGCAACTACCTGGGTTGCGTCAACCACACCTTCAAAGTCGAAGTGATCGGTGAGTGTTGCTAGGGACCGTTGAATCCAAGTCGCAGGAATATGTGTGAATTGTTTGTTGTTTGTGCTTGACACCAGAACGGTTCCCTCACAAGCCATACATCAACATGGACTTCCCGAAGAACGTGACGGCTTTGATTAATAGCACGGTCACGTTCAAGTGCCCGATCGTGTCGGACTTAGAGCCGTACATGCAGTGGGTCAAGGTGGACGAGTACCCGCGGGACCAGAACAACACACCCAACGGAACGCTGCTTCAGGTACAGCTACAGTGGCTAACACTGGTGGAGGTCCCTGGGTACTAGGTGTCGGGATATCTAAATGTTACTTGTTCGTTACTAGGAGGAAGATGGTGATGGGAGGCTAAAGTCTTAGATGTTTTCATAATTTCAGCACTGCAGAAGATACCACAGATTGGAGTATTTTTGTTACTATATCCTTGTTGTCTATGTAATAAAAGTATCTTAGTATCCAGTCTATGTCCTTAGTGGATACTGTAAATAGTAGAGAAGTCATCATCAAGAGTGACCATTCTATTAGGTGCAGCAGTGTCTCAGTAGCCAATCTATGTACTTAGTGGATACTGTAAATAGTAGAGAAGTCATCATCAAGAGTGATTTCTATTAGGTGCAGCAGACCATCAAATGTAGATCTGGACCTTATTCCCTGTGTACACTTTGTTTTACTATAAGATATCATTAGGTAGCAGTTGGTAGATCATGCTTCTATTCTCCGTCCTAACTAGTTTCACCTTGATATTAAACCATTCTATGTGCAATCTCTGAAACTGGTGGTTGGGTCTCTTTTCCGGTAGAGGGTATGCGGCACCGGCCGGTCCTCACGAGGCCACCAGTAAATACAACGGTCCTGATTGGAAGTGACGCCAGTTTCTTCTGCGAGGTATTATCAGAGGCGCATCGTCACCAGGAGTGGTACCGTGGCTATCATACCTCTTTACTCACGCTCAACAAAGATGGCAAAAGCGCGCGAGCCAATCCCAAGGTGGGCTTCCAGATCCATGAACAGCTGCATGAGTACCCCCATTCGTTTGACCGTGACCTGCTTCTTTCATAAGTGTTACCATATGCGTATTTGTCGAGAATTACTGCATGAATTCTCCTGGATGTTAGTAAGGACATTACTACAAACTTAGCGTAATATTAGAATCGAGACAGATTGGAGTAACATCAAGCACTCTCCATAGTCTACGTCTCCTCAGATCTTGATTCTTCACAATCGTTCGAAACTGGCTCTTACATCAACGACCATTTTCAGGCCGGAGCTGCTGACAACCCAGAAGTCTTGACCTTGTATAACGTCACAGAGAAGGACGAAGGCTGGTACACCTGCATTGCGCAGAACAACTTGGGGGAGACCTTCAGCAGTGCCTATCTTCGGGTCGTGGATTGTAAGTCTCAAGGTCCTCACCTCCAATCCAAAACACTTAAACTCGAATACTAAACAACTGTGCCTCCACAGCTATCGAGGAGGAGCAGGAGCAGCGAATCCCATTGACAGCCAGGCCTCAGGCCCTCCTGATTAACGTCCTGGCAGCAGTGCTCTTCGTCTTTTTCGCAGTGGGGGTCGTGGTGGTGATCTACATCTTCCACCGACTAAAACGTGAGAAAATGAAGAAGCTGTTGGCGATTGAGACTGCCCGAGCAGCCGTGGTGACACAGTGGACCAAGAAGGTCATCGTGGAGAAGCAGAGTGTGTCTGGGGAGTCAAACGTCCAGGAACCCCTGCTGATGCCGATAGTGAAGATTGAGAAGCAAAAGTCAACGAAGTCATCGCTATCAGCAGAAGACAATGGGAATGGAGGGACCATCTCCGAGTACGAGCTTCCCTTGGACAGTGCCTGGGAGCTTCCAAGGGAGGAACTGGTTTTGGAGAGCATTCTCGGGGAGGGAGCTTTTGGCAAAGTGGTCAAGGCTCATTCGAGTGCGGAGAAGGCTGGGATCCCCACTATCGTGGCTGTAAAGATGCTGAAGGGTAAGTGCTCTCTATTAAAACCAACTTCGCAAACTTGAAACCTTCTCCACTTAGGGTCATAAAAGACCGTTGATTGATCCAACCAAATTTCAGAGGGTCACACCGACGCAGAGATGATGGACCTCGTGTCCGAGATGGAGATGATGAAGATGATTGGCAAACACACCAACATCATCAACCTCCTTGGAGCCTGCACCCAGAACGGACCTCTCTACGTCGTCGTGGAGTTTGCTCCCTACGGGAACCTGCGTGACTTCCTGCGCAACCACAGACCCTCCTCCGGGTACGAGCCCATCATCGACCAGAGGCCGAAGGAAAAGCGGACTTTGACGCAAAAGGACCTCGTTTCCTTCGCCTACCAGGTCGCCCGCGGGATGGAGTACCTCGCGAGTCGGAGGTGCATCCACCGGGACCTCGCGGCCCGGAACGTCCTCGTCAGCGAGGAGTTCGTGTTGAAGATAGCGGATTTCGGTCTCGCCAGGGACATTCACTGCCACGACTACTACAGAAAGACGACGGACGGGAGGCTACCGGTGAAATGGATGGCTCCGGAGGCTCTGTTTCATAGGCTTTATACTACCCAGTCTGATGTGTAAGTGAGACTCTAGGATTAGGAGAGTAGATACCAGGGAAGGATTAGTCCTTCGGGATAAGTACTTGGGATTAGAAAAGGATTCCAATCCAACGTTCCTCATTGCTTTCAGCTGGTCCTACGGCATCCTCCTCTGGGAAATCATGACTCTGGGGGGAACTCCCTACCCTTCAGTACCATCCCTCGAGAAGCTCTTCCAACTTCTACGGACTGGACACAGGATGGACAAGCCGCCTTGCTGCTCCATGGAAATGTAAGTCTCCCATTCCAGATCCTCTCACTGCCTCAGACCACAATAGTCTTATCTCTCTTCCTCTTTCCAGCTACATGCTGATGCGGGATTGCTGGAGCTACCAACCCAACGAACGACCCCTCTTCAGCGAACTGGTCGTGGAGATCGACCGAATCCTGACGATCACCGCGAACGAGGTAAGTGCCAGTTGGGGTCCAAATCAATTCGGTCCCTCCAATCGAACGCAATCAGACCCAATCAAGTCGACCCTTCTGGGGTGGCTGCGTCTCGAATTACGACGGTTTTTGCTCGACTAATTTGCTCGGACTTCAATCAGGAGTACCTGGACCTCGGGCTGCCGCAACTGGACACACCCCCTTCCAGCCAGGAGTCCAGCGAAGCCGAAGACGACGACGGCGAGGAGAGCTTCCCGTATCTGCTCTGAGGGAAGGACGACCATTATCGAGCGATTTCGAGGCCGTGGGAGGGCGCCGGTGATTGATGCGGGCGATTTTTCTAACGACCAGTTCCGCGCAATGATGGACGACCGCCGGCCGCCCGACTTTTTGTACAGCGTCATTAACCACTGTAAATACGTATCTACCGAACCGATTGTATCACTTCGCTATTTATCTTCGATGCGAGATCTCAGACACTTGTTCTTTTGCGTCGCGTCGTCAATTCAGTTGCGTCCCGGTGATCGACTCGGGCCGACGTGGGAGCGCTGAATGTTTCTGGGACGGTGTTGTGATGTTTATTGAATATTGAATTTTTAGAGGGGCCGAGAAATAAAAAAAACTTGGGCAGAGAAAAATAAGGGAAATTCGAAAAAAAATTTCTCGTGCCAGGAATGAGGTAAGTTTTTTTTAGGTTTTTTCTAAAGTATATTTTTTTATTTTTAAAATTGCCTAAACGGCAGGTTTTTTCTTCAATTTACATTTTCCCATTCAATTAATTTATAATTAACTTTTATTTCATGAGAAAAATTGTTTCGAATTTCCCAAAGTTTTTCTGTACTCAGGGTAAGTTCCTCATTAAAATTCAGTTCAATGTTGGGGCAATATTGGTGAAATATTGCGATGTTATTGTAATATTGGTTGATGGTTGACTACTGAAACTTTGCGCATAGTATTATTGACTATTGGAGAGGAATATTAGTGTGATAATGAAGGATATGAAGTTATAATATTTTCAATATTTATGTATATTTTTTGTGAGAATTTTTATCATTATTTTCCTGCAATATTCTATCAATATTACATATTCTCAAGTATAATACTACAGTATTATATCTGTAATATTGTTTCTTGGATATTCAACATTTATGCAATATTACAATAACACTGTTACCAGCAGAGGAACTGTGCTATTTCGATAACTGCGCATTGTAAAAATATCGATTAGTCGTTTTAGTTATTGCGAATAATTATTGTAGCAATATTATTCAATTTTGTTAATTACTGCACTGAATGCAGTATTTTTTCAAAATGTTTTGTTACGAAACAAAATTTTCGGATTTTTTATTTTCAGTATTATCGAATATTAAAGTTTTGTAAATACTTCCTGCAATCTTGAGTCAATATTACAAAAATTTGTTGTAAGTGAACTATAATATTGAATTCTACCAATGTTCATTTCAATATTATAGTAATATTCCTGTAATATATTTCAATATTCATCAATATTCGCTGTTTTTAGGGAATTTAAGTAGAGGTTTGAGTGAAACATTACTAAAAAGTCTCTAACCTCCTCTTAAATAATTTCGTTGGGGAAAATTTGAAAACAATTTCCGGATTTTGGAATGTTATCATTTTTAAGAGAATTTTTTATTTTTTATCTATTTTTCAAAATCAGGAGATAATGGAATACTCAAGAAACACTGGGAAATTTTTAATTGGGGGTCAAAGGTGTTATTTATTATCTGACTGCGGATTATATGCAAATGCCTATTTTTAATTAAACAAAATCTATTATTTAATCTATTATACATTATAGATAATATATGGCAAAATTGCACGTTTTTGCCTAATTTCGTATACAAATTTGCATTTTTTTGTCATTAGAAATCACTTCTCCAACTAATAAAATAATTTTAATAAAATCTGAACCTCTGACTACTTAAAAAAAGTTGCATATTATCCGTAGTCTATTTATTATTTATAATATGTATAATTGTACGATGATTGTATATACCTAGTCAGTGTTGGACGAGTGATTACAGACACTTTGCGTGTATTTGACTCTGTTCGTGATGTTGTTGAGGTATTTAATTCGCGACTGTGTAAATGTTGAGATAATTTATTGTGTACAATGACTTTTGTGTCGTAAGCCAGTAAATGACAACGACATATATGAATCGACATATATATATATAAGAATATATTTTTTACACGAAGCTACGAAGCGTTTTATAGGTATTTTGCAACCGAAAGTATTTCGCGTGCTTTTTCGTGTATATAGGTGAGATTACGGTACACAAATTGTACAGGGGAAAAACTGTCTTTTTCAATTTTAAATTTTTAGCCCAAAATGTTCCTATTGCACATTTATTTAAATTATTTATTTTAAAATTTAAATTTTGTTACATCAAAATTTAAATATAAAAATAAATATTATTATTCGACTTTTTTATGGTGAAAGCAAAAATGTTGCAAAAATTATTTTTAGTATTTTTTTCATTAATTATTTTAATTAATAATTATTTTTTTATTATTATTATATTTAATATGTAATATAAAGTATTTCGTATCATTTTTGGTTTCGCTTTGAAATTGAAAACGACACTTTTTCTTTTTTGTATATAAAAATTGTTTATGAACGAATTAGCTGTTTACTTAATCGCGACTCGAAGAGGTTTTTGGTCGAAACGTTTTGATGACGTTATCGCATGTATTTCCCCTCTTGACTTCGTAATTATTATTGTAATTGTTATATGATAATAATTATTACTGATATTATTGTAATTGTAACTGCCGAGAATTAATTCTGTACAAGTGTTGGACGTGATTTTATTTGTCGCTCTTTATTTATTTGCGATCTGTTTTTAGCTTGTTTATTTGGACCTGTTAAATATAAAATGTTTAAGTATTATTGTACATTTCACTTCGTATTGACACCTGTATTGATTTTAATCATTGTAATCGTATTATTACAAGATATGACAATGAAAATAAAGAGATTATGAGAAAATATCAATAGGACTTATGCTCTTAATATAGTTTACCGATTAATCCATTTTTTTAACTCTTGATTTCATTTTTTTTATGAACATTAATTTCTCCATTTTAAAGAAAAAATAGAAAAAAGAATAGGAAAGAATTAAGAAAAAAAGTATTTGCACTGAAACATAGTTGTTCCTTTTAAATAAATTTGCATTTCATAAACTAGGCATTGGTGTTTTCGAATTTGAAAAAAATGGCATTCAATATAAGATAAGCATTATTACCAAATAAAAGTGCTCAGTTACATTAGAATACGTTTGTTTTAATTAGTAATAGCCTTCATTGATAGTCCATAAAGACATTCAAAAATATCGCTTAGTTTCCAAATAATAGCTGTAACTAATCAACTTGATAACCATTGATCAAGTTAATGGTTTGCACACATTTTATGGAAATCTGTTTACTAATTGTCAGACATAATAGAGGTATCTAATATAAAGTGGAAATTAATGCCTGTTATTTCTAGAGGAAAAGATAAAGAATGTAGGTAGGATTTAAAAGATTCGTTCTTTATTTGAATATATTTTAGTATTTAACTATAAGATTGTGTTTATATTGTTAGACATTTAAAAATTATGATTATTTATAAAACCTTTCCAAGCGTTACACTTTTATTAATTTTTTTTTGTAATTGTGAGTTATTAAAATTAATATCACACTAAATAACAATTCACTATGAGTAAACATTGTTACAACTTAAAAACTTTTGTTTTCAATACAACATTGTTAACATTGCAT
>JABFPB010002357.1:0-20442 GCA_022817645.1 Ceratoteleas bidentatus
CAATCATAATAAAAAATGATCAATAATCATGAGTCGTCATAAAAAATCATCATTAATCATCATTGATCACCAAAATTCAAGGATCATCAAGAGTCATCAATGATCATCAAGAGTTATCAATCATCATTAATAATTAATCTTTAATCATCATTAATCATCATTAATCATCATTAATCATTAATCATCAATCATCCAAAAAATCATCACTAATCATCAATCATCATTAAAAATCATCAAAAATCATCAAGAGTCATCAAGAATCATCGAGATTCGTCAATCATAATAAAAAATGATCAATAATCATGAGTCGTCATGAAAAATCATCATTAATCATCATTGATCATCACAATTCATCAAGAGTCATCGAGAGTCATCAATGATCAACAAGAGTCATCAATCATCATCAATATGATTAATCATTATTAGTCATCAAGTATCATTTATCATCAAAAAATCATCAAGACTCATCAATCATTATCAATAACTATCAATCATTATAAAATATCATAAAAATCATGAATCGTCATAAAAATCATCATCACTCATCAATGATCATAAAAAATCATCAATAATCATCAAGAGTCATTAAGAATCATCATTAATCATCAAGAGTCATCAATGATCATCAAGAGTCATCAATCATCATTAATCATCATTAATCATCAAGAATCATCGAGAGTCAATTTTTATTTAATTATATTTTCATTAATTATAAAAAGTATATCATTAATTTTAACAACCACAATCAACTTTTTATAATTAATGATGAATATATCATTAATTATAAAAAGTCATCAAGATACATGAAAAATCTTTAAGAATCATCAATAATCATCAATAATCATCAAGAGTCATTAATCATCATAAATCATCATAAATCATTCATCATCATAAATCATTCATCATCAAGAATCATCAATCATAAAAAATCATCAAGAATCATCAAAAAGCATCAATCATCATCAATAATCATCAGTCATAAAAAAGTCATCAAGATTCATCAATAAATATCAATAATCATCAATCATCAATAATTATCAACGAGCATCAAAAATCATCAAGAATCATCACTGATCATTCTGATGACACGCTGATGACAAGAGTCATCAATGATCATCAAGAGTCATCATTCATCATTAATCCTCATTAATCATCAAGAATCATCGAGAGTCAACAATGATCATTAATCATCAATCATCATCATTAATCATAAAAAGTCATCAAGAATCATGAAAAATCTTTGAGAATCTTCAATAATCATCAATAATAATCAACCATCATCAAGAGTTATCATTCATCATTAATCCTCATTAATCATCAAGAGTCATCAATTATCATTAATCATCATTCATCATCATTAATCATAATGAGTCACCAAGAATCATGAAGAATCTTTCAGAATCATCAAGAATCATCAATAATCATCAAGAATCATCAACCATCATCAATAATCATCTATCATAATAAAATCAGTATTTAAAATAAATAAATAAAAAATTAAAAAATAATAAATTTGGTCTTGCAGTAAAATCTTTGTATTATATAAAGAGATTTTTAATTATTTAGTAAATATTTTTTACATTGGGCATACAAATATTTTCTAAATATGACGAAAAACATTTAAAAATATCTACAAAATATTTACTAAATATTATGCGCTATTAGGGTAAGACTCAAAATGACCGAAATCTCAAAACTCCAATTAGATCACTCAACAACTCGATCGACGATGACAAACGCCTTAAAAAGTCACGACCCATAGCTAATAACGAACGTCGTAAAAGCCATCGCGGCTAACCAGCCTAATTAAGCCGCCCAGCCCTAAACCCGGCGATTTAAGTCCCGCGCGGCGTTAAATTACAATAATGAAATCGTAATAAGCAATGATACAAATTGACCGGTAATGCCCGTCCCGCGTGTTTATCGTGCGCGCGTCTGCCTCGGCTTCCCGTTCGCAACGACATTCAAATGAATTCGTTCGCGCGCGGCAATGAATTGCGCCGGGAATCGGCGTGCGGCAGCGCCGATTTTTGCCGCCGATCGCCAATACGAAAGTCACGTGGGCGTGCGTCTAATTCATAAAACGCGCGCCTATTTGCACCTCGGTCCCACGCAGCGCGCGGATAATCAATTTTCAGGCGCAACGCTAATTTCCATAAACCCCGAGCCCGGTAACTAACTCGCGCGCGCGTTCGACAATGTGCGTAACTTATCTCGCCCGGGCGCTTTTCGCCTTTTCGTTTTGCGCCGCGGTTTTTTCAGGATTTAAGACGCTTACCGACAGAGGTCGCTGACGTCTAATGAAAATTCAGAGAGGCGGTTTAGCGAGCTGTAATTGCGGGGGGTATTGGGTTTCAGGTTTGAAGGGAAATGAGGGGGTAGATTGAGAAAGATCGGGGTACAGTTTCCCTAGCAAAAGTAGAAATATATTGGGAAGATATTGGGAATATATTGGCAATATATTGGACATATAAGAAACTAATATATTCTTAATATATTTTTTTGTTTTCCCAATATATTTCCCAATATATTTAGGCAATTATAAATATATTTCCAATATATTGTAAAATTGGGAATATATTTCCAATATATTGTAAAATTGGGAATATATTGAGAGTATATTGGAAATGTATTGCGAATATATTGGGAATGTATTTGAAATATATTGGGAATATAGTGGGAATACATTGGGAATATATTGGAAATACATTGGGAATATATTTTTTATAAAAAATATATTGGGAATATGTGTTTTCTATATGGCCAATATATTTTGTACGGCAAATTTACCATACAAAACGGGTGTTTCCAGTTTTGTATTGTAAATTTTCATATATCGTTCAGTAAATTTTTTCATCTTCAATGTAATTAGCATGTAAATATATATCTTGAAAGTAATATTGAAAATTTCACAATATTACATTTGAGTGTTTATATTAAGTAAGGAAATAATCTTTTTTTAATTGTTTTAAAGTTAGGGCTTTTTTCAAATATCTCGAGATATTCTTATCTTTGTGTTAAATGAGAAAGTGTTTATGTAAAATTTAAACTATGTTTTAAATAATAAATAAATGTTGAACATTCAAAAAAATATTTTTAAATTCCAATATATTTCAATTGGAATTTAAAATTCGATTAAAAAATGCTTAATTATTAAAAAAAATGTTAATTTGAAAATTTTTGAAACGTTAAAAAATTGTTGAAGACTTTTGGAAAACATTTGTTTAATTTGCAAACTTTAAGTAAATGCAAAAAATGTTAATTACTTTTCATAATGGTTTGATTAGTAGTTTAACTATTCAATTCAATGAACCAAGTACTAGCAGGTTACTTTTATGTACTCAAATCGCATAAACGTAACGAAAAATCGCCATTTTTACTTGCAATATTGTTTTAGTACAGTGTAAGTTTTTCTTGTCTAGGTAATTGATAGTTAAATTCACAAGTTACCAGCACTAAAACCGCAAGTTTATCTTTCCGAGATAAATTATACTTCAATTCACAAATTGCTTGCAAGAAAACCGTAAAGTTTTCCAGTCTAAAAAAATTTGTAAAACGAATGATTCTCTAAACTTGACTTAAGAAAAACTAATGAAATACAACTACTTTCGGCAAACCAATGAAATTCTACTTCGGAGTTGTTCATTTTAGAGTTAGTACTGCAAGTCTTTCATCTCACCTGTCCCAAATTTCGAACATTGTATCCAAATCCCCATTTACCCCCTCTCCCAAAATCCCATCCTCATTAATCTCCCAGGCCGACTACTCCTCATTGATCACTCCTCCGCACTCTCATTGGCCCGATCCGTCTAATTTGTTATTTCCCATCGATTACGCGCCGTTGATCATTTCGCCGCGATTACTCCTCATTGACCGTTCCGCATCAATCACTCCTCATTGATTACCGACCGCTCACCATTTCCGACCGTTTATCCCCCATTCATCAGCGCGCGTAACCGATTTATCATCGGCGGATCGCGCGTGCGAAAAAACGTCCCGAAACTCGATCGGCCGCGCGCGATTTATCGGACGCGCGAATCGCGGCGAGTCAGGACCGGGCAAAAAAGCGCCCTTTTTCGCGCGACCAGTTATGCGCACCGCGTAGGTGAAACCATGCTGTGACCCGCGGAGCATTATAATTACCGTACAGCTTTCTTTCGGTCGATTAGCGGCCGCTCGTTATTTAGCCGCGGGATCGAAGCGCGGCGATTATACGCGGCGCTCTGCGGATTCCAAGTTCGGTGTTTACAAACTCTTTCTCGCGCGCACCGCGCATCGGACAATGCGGGCATAAATCAACGGACGTTCGAACGCAAATTGATATGTTAATGCAGAGGTGATTAATTTTATCGGAAATCGGGAGAGGTTGGTGTGAGAAAATGTATCGAAAAATATCGAAATAAATCGAAATAAATTGAAATATATCGAAATGTATCGAAAAATATCTAAATATATCGTAATGTATCGAAATATATAGAAATGATCAAAATATATCGAAATATCGAAAGATATCGAAATATATCGAATTATATCGAAAAATATCGAAACATATCGAAATGTATCGAAAAATATCGAAATAAATCGAAATGTATCGAAATATATCGAAATGTATCGAAATATATCGAAAGGTATCGAAATACATCGAAATTATCGAAATATATCGAAATATCGAAAGATATCGAAATATATCGAAACATATCGAAAGATATCGAAATAAATGGAAATGTATCGAAATATATCGAAATGTATCGAAATATATCGAAAGGTATCGAAATATATCGAAATTATCGAAATATATCGAAATATCGAAAGATATCGAAATATATCGAAATGTATCGAAATAAATCGAAATGTATCGAAATATATCGAACTGTATCGAAATATATCAAAAGGTATCGAAATATATCGAAATGTATCGAAAAATATCGAAATATATCGAAATGTATCGAAATGTATCGAAAAATATCGAAATATCGAAATGTATAGAAATATATCGAAATATATCAAAAAATATTGAAATATCTCGAAATGTATCGAAATATATCGAAAAATATCGAAATGTATAGAATTACTAGCTAAAATTCCCCGGCGAAGCCTTCCAAAACCATTTTTTATCAAAAAGTCCCAAACCCACATATGAAAAATACCCATTGTTTCTCGACACCACCTCTCAAATAAAACCTCCCAACGTCAGCCCCAAAGCACACTGGCCGTATCATTTTCATCGCATCTCCTGCCCACAATGGATGTCCCTGAAAATGGACACTCGACGCGGATGACTGATCCCGCGGCTGGTATCGCGCGATCGCAGCGCCCCCCAGACGAATGGCCGGGCGCCTCGTCGATCGCGGGCTTTTATTGCCGCTCAGCTGTTGGGCGCCTTCTCGCGGGTATCGCGGGCTAAGTGACGCCGCGCTCGGCATCAGCGTAAATAAATAAAGCTGAAACATAAACGCTCGCGCGCCCGACCAGTCGCCGCGCAAACAGACCTAAAAGTTCGCCGAGCCGGACGGGTCGCCGTTAAAAGCCTGTTTGGCTATTAACCGGCGCGCAGTTCCCTCAATGAAGTGAATACCCGCGAATATCACTATCGCAATTACGCTGAAAGGGCAGCCGAGTCGCCGACCGAAGTACCCCAGTCAGAGCACTTAGGCTGATACGTTGTAAAAGGTTCTACAACATAATTACTCCGCGCAGGAATTTATGCCACTGAATGGCAGATAATAGGCGTTACAAAGTAATTGCGATTTTTCGAATGAGTCGGGTTTATGGAAAAAGGTTTGAGTCAAGTGGAGGATCAGGTGGGAAGGAAGAGGATGTGGAAGAGGAAGTGGATTCTGGTTTGGGAATCTAGATGATACAATTTGGTGGTTTCCCAAACATTGAGGAACCATCAAATCAATATCTGTATATTGATCTGATGGGTTCTCAAGGTTTCATCTGAATTCCCAAACTAGAACCAACTTCCTCTTCCACTTGTCATCTGCTTGCTTCCCATTTGATCCTCCATTTGGCCCAATCCTGAAGCCTCAGATTCAGAATATTGCAATTAAAATCAAAAGATCAATATATAGATATTGATCTATAGAAACAAATAAAATGATAAAAATCATGAGGACTTCCATCTTTGTCAAATTCAGTGATTTTATAATGAAGTCTATATATTTCCTAAAAGTACTGTCAGGAACCTAACGGACTTAATTAGAATTTCTGTATCTTCAAATTCTTAAATCCTTGCCTAAACATCGGCACCAATTGGAAGAAGAAATAGAAACTAAAATAAAAGAGTGGAAGTCGCAAGTAGTGGTTCTAATGAATTAGAGAGACATATTCTGGATATCGAACCGGTTAAATGGTTAGCTCAACTTGGACGGAGGTTACGGACGTCAGACGAGGACATGCGCAGAAGAGTGCGCGGTAGCTGTCCCTCTATTTTTACAGTCTGTCCTGCGAAATCTGCAGGCCAATAGGCTAACTGCACCGTTTCAGTGACTAGGCTCCCACATGAGGAAGTTACATCCCGGAATAGTCGAGGCTTAAATGATATTGCTGTTTGAACTTACCACAGGATTAACTTGGAGATATTGAAAATTACTCGAATCAAATAAAATTATCTCCTCTGATTACCGCGGAAAAATCGGAAAATGGTCTATCTCCACAGAAGTCAGATAAGGTGGAAAGAGTTAACTGGTTCTCAAAGATGCCGAGAATTAAACAAATTCATAACTTCCAACATTCCGCCTACTTTGCAGCGACGTAAATTCCTCGACGGTTCCCGGAAATGACTGTTTCTTGTCATACAATGTGCCCACAGACAAGTGATCCCGAAAGATGTCACGTACTCGGAATTCCTCGGCAGATTTTCTGTTTCAAGATTTTCTCGCGGGTGGCTGGTTTTGTCGCGTTTTTTCTGACGGAATTATGACTCACCGTGGCAGCCGTGGATCGAGTAGCCGAAGTGCTCGGGAGCGCACACGTCGCATCGGGTTCCCACGACGCCGATCTTGCAGTCGCAGACGCCGCTGACCGGATCGCAAAGGCCGCTGGTGGCGCCAATGTCGCAGTCGCACATGAGACATCCCGCGGTCACGTTACCGTAGCCCTCGGTGCAGCGGGAACAATCGCGACCGTCGTAGTAGCCGACACAAGGACACTGCCCAGTAATTGGGTCGCAAATGTCGGAGGAACTGCCAAATGTGCTGCAGTCGCAAGCTGAAATAACGGAGGACGGAATCGGCGGTTTAAGTAGCGAATGATGTTTGGAGATTGGTGAAAGTGGAAGGTCGAATTTAGTAGGATTGAGAAATAGATAGTGGGTTTAAGTAATTAAGGGGAGATGCAACCCAAAATGAAGATTGGAAAAAAATGGTAATTTTTTTATTGCAGTTTTAGAGACTTTTAACCCTTCAGTATTGTGTATAGAAGTTGAATTTCGATATCTGCATTCCAAATTATGTTTTTCAAGATTTTGACTGGTATTGCACAGCGTCTATTACAGCATTTTCAAATTTTAAACGCGATTATCTCGACAAGTTTTTTTCCAGTTTTCTCGCAATCGGCGTTATTTTTCTCAGCCAATTTTCAGCCGATTAACTACAAATTGGGACACATAAGTTTTAAGTTGATAAATTAACATTATCCTCAACGAATAATGAAGCATTACTAAAGACAAAAAAGTCACAAAACTTCAAACAACGACAAAATTAAAAAAAATGTTTATTCCGTCTTTAGAAAGCTACAATATAAAACGAGGATGAAGTGTACCAAATTTGAAGTAAATCGGATGAAAATCGTGATCAAGAAATTACGCCAAAAATGCTCTTTTATGAACTATTTTAATTAATTAAAGGGGGGATATTTTATCGGGGTTTTATTCAATCTTCTTTTTATTTGGACTAATGTGAAGAAAATATCGAAATTTCAAGTCGATATTTTCGGATGAAAATTACGGATTTTAGACATTTGGGTTGCACCTCCCCTTAAGAAGACTTGAAACGCTTTTTTAAGTTGTTAAACGAAATCGAGGAATTTTGGCAGAAATCCGTTGATATTAACGTATTTAGGAGGAAGAAATCCTCTTGTTTGAGTATAAACATGACGGTGAGTATTTTTGGAGTATTTTTAAAAATCCTTAATTTTTGACAATTAAAATTTTTTTTGAAAATGTTGATATAGCAAAATATTGTTACTTCGACCGAGAGTTTGTCAGAGATTATTAGATATCTTCAGAGGTATTCAGCGATTTTCAAAGGTTTTCAGAGCATTTTTCAAAGATTTTCAGAGATTTTATTTCTGCAAGGGATGTTTCACAATGGTGCAGAACAACCATTTCAAATTTACATAAAAAAAACATTACTCTAGAGATGTAACGTTAAAATTCGAAAACTGCAATAAAAAGAAAAAAAACGTATTAAAAAGTACTACATTACTCAAAGTAAAAAAATAGCATGGCTTCTTAGTACGAACGGTTGCCTATTTAAAGGAAGCATATATCCATTGTTATTAAAGCCTTTAAAAAGATTTAAAGCAAATTTTAATTAATTAAATATATATGATCACAAATAATCTTAATTAATTCCAGGATAATATCTCATTAAATAATTTCTAAGAAACAAATTTTATTTCAACCTTCTTACTTCAGAAGGCAACTTATCGACCATAGGTCCCCAAGACATTTTCTTTGGATAAAGTAGACATTTTCCTTCGTTACCGACAGAGGTTAAGATATTCAGATACCAACCGCTGATTTTACCATTTGAACATTTTCTGTTAAATTAATTCGTACAAATATACAATCAAATTATTTTCATTTCATAATGAATATCTTGCGAATATAACTAACGTTTGCTATCAACTTTTCTTAGTTAATACATACAATATAATCAATCGTTCGGAGGCAGATTGAAAACGATCTCTTTGAAAAGTAATGGCCAATGATACTTACGCATACAATTTTGCTCGAGAGGATTGCCATAATGAGCTTCTTTACATTTGTCGCATTTCCATCCTTCAGTGTTGCCTCGACACTCCAGACACTGTCCCGTTTTTACATCGCAAGCTCCCCCGTTGCAAGAACATGGTTCGCAGGTTCCATTCACAATCATCGGGTCTCCAAAGTATCCGAAGTCACAACTAGAACCCATTATAATTATTATTTCAAATAAATTTTTCTTTATTTTCTCCACATTTCCATTTTCCATGCTTTTACATTACAGTCTTACTTATATTATGCATACTAATAAAAAATTAATACCCATTCATTGATGAAACAAGAGCAATTACTTATCCCCATATCCCGATACATAATTTACTGAAACTGATCTGCAAACAACCTTTCACAGTGGTCGCCTGTGTAGCCTGCGGGGCATTGAGTGCAGACGTAACCGCTGTTAATGTCACTTGGATCTTCCAATTGACAACTGGGACTGAAGTTGTTCGACGGCACACTCAATGGACAGGCGCACTGCTTGCAATCGTTGTCTGTTCCTACTGTCGCGTCGCCGTAATAGCCAATTGCACACCTCTCGCATTTCGGGCCAGCCGTATTGTGCAAGCAGTTCTGCAAATTTCAATTGCTCATCTTCACCACCCAAGTCGCAAACAAACATCTATCGTTCTAAATCCTTAGGTCCCTCGAAGATACCCAAGGACATGATGATGTTTAATGGTTGCAAATTAATTGTATAAATCTCTACGTAGGCAGACATTTAATTTGGCTAATGAATAAAAGATGATTCGACTAACTTTGCATTCGCTCATGAAAAGGTCGCAGGATCCAGCGTGGTTGTAGCAGTCGCACTTGACGCAAAGATGATGGTTGTGTCGGCTCGAACTGTTCGCCTCAATTTTGACGTAACCCCAAGCGCATTCCTCGCAGGATGATCCGGTGTATCCCTCCGGACACAAACATGTTTCCACCAAACTATCGCCTTCCCCGGACACAATTTCGCCGACACTCATTAGAACTACTTCTAAGCTAAAATACAGATATTGGGGTTGATCACTTCAGTTTTGTTGATTTTTTTGGTTCATTGAGAAATAGAGATTGACCACTTTTTGGTCGCTGAAAGAAATAAGGATTGTTTTTTACTAGGGAAGCTATTTTTTTATTTGCACGTACTTTCCCTCAATCTGTTCAGAGTGGAATTGGGCCCTGATCAGAATATGTTTGACATCCGCAAGAACTCGCAGCATTTGGCTTCTGGTGACCGAGTCACCTCTGTACTCGGTTCGCCTGTACCTCGTTGCAATGTCCTGGACCTCGCTCCTGACATGGTACCAGCCTTGCTCGTACAACACTGCCGTGATTTCTGCCTCCTGTCCATTGTACGGTTCTTCACCGTATGCGATCCGCATGCCATTTCTGCCCTAATCATAAGAAAGTTCATGTATTTCTGTAATTCTTATCATCTCTCTTTTGAAGTTTGATTTACATACAAAAGCAAAACGATACTTGTATATTTTTTTGTTAAGTACTTCCCAAGTAGGTTTAGGTCTACCTAATCCTGGAGCTATTTTTTAATCTATTTTTCTTGAATTTTGTTTCGATGTGTAGATTTAGCTAGAGGTCTCCTATATGTTAGTTTAGAGTTTGCAGGCAACAGCTCAGGACAATATCAATTGTACTTACAACAATGATCACATTCGGACCAATCGTCGGTTTGCCGCTAGTGTCGCCGCGCATGACATCCCAAGTGACTCGAAATGTCAGGTTACTGCCATAAGAAGACAAACGGTTTCCGGAGTAGAGCGATGGTGCCAACCAGTAGGGACTCTCGTAGTCGACCTCGAATGCGGAAATCGTCAGCATGCCAATGTCACTGTCGAAAGTCGGTACAACAGCGCGGGAAGCGTTTATGTCTGTGACCAACCAGTCCTCCAATGTCGATATCTGAAGAGACCAGTTGATCTTTAGTCTCGGATTGTGAAAAGCATCCAGTTTTATTCAATTTTTTAAGTATCCAGATGGCTTTAGAGACAACTCCCACTATTAGGTCTCTAAGTAATTAAAAATTATGAAGGATATCCCAATGCAATTTAAAAATCCTGCTAGTCGTAGGATTTTTAGTATTTTAATAGTAGTTTTTTAGTAGCTAGATTTTTAGTCGTAGGAATAAGTCTACAGTTCCTTGCTTTACCCAATTTAACAATCTTTAATTTCTCAGATTAAACTTAGATTTTGCCTCTGATTGACCCAACCCGCATTGGACTCTACACTCTAACATTTGTCTTCTCGTCAAACGTCTTCAACGTGTCAAAACCAAACACTTGATCTAAAAGTCCACCCAACCGACTCTCGAATGGTGAGGGCTAAACCGCTTGATTACGCACCGTAGTGTAAGATACCCTCGACGCCCAGCATTCATTCGTCAGGCCAAAACAGTCACATGGCACGCAACCCTCCATGTTTTCCTTTGTCAGGCTGAAGAATCCGGGCTTGCAGCGGTCGCAAAATTCACCAGCTACGTTCTCCTTACAGAGGCAGTCGCCCTCGCAATCGTGCGATGGCAGAATTCCGCGGGGATCGCAAGGACACTCCGTACAATTGGGGTACTGTCGAAACCCAGCGGCGCATTGATCACACTTGTACCCGGAAAATCCCACTTTGCACTCGCAAGCCCCTGCAATCTGCGATTTACGATTCGAATTAATTCGCCAATTTTTATTAGGCGGTTTCAGATGCAGGAAGTCTGTTTTGAGGCCATATGGTGAGAGAGTCTGGGACTAAGACAGAGAGGCATTCATGATTATGTGGGATGGCATGAAGGAACAAAGAAATCGATGTAGTGTATGCAGTGGAGAAATATACTGTCGATCTTACAGTCTAGACTGGGAAGAGACGAGTTAGTCAGTATAAAGGGTCTGTTGTAGGTGATGTTATGTGGGGAATCTAGCAACAACGTGTTCTATAGTCTGTAAAGATAAAGAAAGATATCTGAACAGCAGTCTTTATTGTAATTTTGTGTAGTTAACATGGTGCCCTGATAGGAAAACATGCACCATCATAAGGTTGAAAAAAATCGACCATATGTGGAGAAATCGGGGTGTTAATATGGAATGGGTGCAGTAAAATAAAATTGCGATAAAATACTGCAAATTCTGCAAAATTTTCCTATCTGTATGAAGGTATACAATACAATATGAAGGTTTCTACTTCTATTGCTTTTCTAAGATATTGAAGGTAACCCTAATGGTAACATGTAAAATACAGCTAAATGAATTATTTAATACATTTGCTTTATCTTAAGGCGAACAGATTGGACATACCTTTCCAACAGAAGTGAAAGAGTCGTCAGGTACGCAATGACCCGTGCTGGTGTTTTCATTGCAGTCGCAGGGTAAGCACGGGTTCGGCGCGTCAGGCAGAACACCAGTCGGCCTGTAATAACCGACTTTACACTTTTCGCAATTTATTCCTGCGGTGTTGCCCTAAAAAGAGGTGGAAGGTTAAACGTATTACGACCATTTATGTTTCGGCACCGCAATTTCGCAATACTCCCAAGGACCGTTCGATAACGTTTGCCTTACTCTTCCAAACCGCAGAACTAACATTTCCCAACAACCCTGCAAATCTAAGGACCCCGCAATTAAACTTCCCAAGTCAACATCTGAATTTATACATCCACCGCGTCGACATGTTACAACTCCTATTAAACTTTAACATTCAATTACTTCCACGAAGACTGCGAGCAACTAATCGGGCTTTATTTAAGCGTAAATCATAGGCTTTATGGCATCATTAGCGGAACAAGTGGTCATTACAAAACACCTTTTCTCGAAAAAGTCACGTGCACAAACGATTCGCGTAATGATACCAATACCCAATCAAATCTCTTCGCGGAACAGGGCGTTTATCAAGCGACGCCCTGATTGCACCGAATCGTTCCCACCGCCGGTTTCCCCGGTCATAACACCCCTCCGTCCGACCTTACCGTACAATTCACGCAAACGCCGCCGCCGTTGTATTTTTCGCGAATGTCGAGCGACTTTTTGCTTTGCTCGACTTCGGCGTCGTATCGACAAGACGTGGCGTGCCCGTGGCAGTTGCATTTCTCGCAATGAAACACTTGTCCAGTTATTCCCGGTTTCCAGGGAACTTGATTATACATAGGGCAACACTTTTCGCATCCCTCGCCGCAAGTGTGTCTCTCGCAATCGCATTCCTGACGCTAAAATCAAATAGAGAATATGATGTAAATTCTATTTCTAAGGCCGAGGGTAAAGAAGTTGTATTGCCAAATTAAATAAATAATGACAAGTTCGAAAGTAATTAATTCTTATGTTTCTTTTGTTAAAGGTCATCCTAATGACCTTGAAAAGTAAATATCATAAAAGGCAAAAAAAGTAAACAATTCCTACATTTTTCTTATCGATGACCTTGAAAAATAAACATCAGAACAGGAAAATTAATCAATTTCTACATTGTTTTGCTAAAGGACATCTTAGTGTCTGATGACCACAAATAAGTAAACTTTAGCAAGGACAAAAGTAAACAATTCTTCTATTTATTTTCTGAAAGGTCATCCTATTGTTTGATGACCAGTAAAGTAAACAATGCAGTAAAGTAAACAATGAATGTCAAGAAAGTAAACAGCCTTTTGTTTTTGTTTTGTTTTCAAATTGTAAATAAATAAAACAGGTAAACAAAAACTCTTTCTTGATTTGGTATCATATTTGGTGTCCTTAATTTCGCCGAGTTTCACTTAATTTCTCAATTGATGCAACATGCTTGTTTCCTGAGTAAATCGTCAGTTTCTGCGCCGTCAATTGGTGGAAATCGGGCGTTTCGTGCGCGTTTTAATCGGTTTTAATACGCCGGAGGATTGCGTCGGTGAATGAACGCGTTTACAGATAGCCGGGTATTTTAAGTAGCCGAATAAACGACGGAAATAAAATTCGCGATTACAAGTGTCAGCGGCAACACGAGTGACACGTTTACGACTCACTTAACGGATTTATTCCTCCAGTCAATCTTCCGGCCGAAATCAAAGAAATCGTGTCACTCGGCGGCGGAATGTTTTTTCGCGCGGAATGAGGATGGACTACTGTTTATAACTGCGTTACGTAATTTGAAAAGTCGCATTTCGCGACGCCGTATTCCCGACTTTTATTGCAAACTATATAAACTGGTTTCGCCGACGGATTCAACGGCTTTCGTATCAATCGTTAATATTTATAAAAACCATTCCTTTCAGCGTCATAGATCATCGCATTTTTCCGCGAATAAATTTCGTTTTCAGACGATGACTCGGTGCTCTTAATATTTTGACATACCTATAAGTAATAGGTTTTTATGAAATGGTATTCTTGGTGGAATGAAAAAAGTTGTGAATTATTGATTGAACAATGCCCGATTGCCCCGAGCGAATAAGCAAATCGCTCTGAATTCGCGAGACAAAACAATGATCAATTTTCAGCAATGAACAAAGTGGTGTCTGCGTCTGAATTATACTTACCCCATGAAGAGCATTGAATTTGCATCGTGACGCGTGACCGGAACAGACACACCGTCCCATTATATTAATCTCTTTCACTGAATAAAATGCTCTTCTCTTGTCAGCTATGGTATCGCCGTTTCGGTGCAAGCCTTGAAATCGAAGCCGAATGAAACGAGCGCGTGTGAAATACTGAATGGTCGAACTTTGCTCGGATGCCCCGGGACGGCCATTTACTAAATGCGTGTGAATCTGCAAAGGAAATATAATTGTTATAAATTATATAAACGAAATTAATTAATCAGTCGAATAACTTTTTTGGACAATTTATTTGCGGCTTCGAGAAAAAACAAGGTTTCAGAAAAAAAATTATAATGAGTCGAAAATGTTGATAGATATTCGCTCAAGCAGAATGAAAAAACCAAGGAAAATTATTTGTAAACACTGGAAAGGAAATGTCAACACTGTTTGTTTTTGTTTTGGGTGCAGTGTTTACGTATTTTGTCCTTTCAACAAAGTGTTTACATGTCCAATGTTTGTAAACATTGGAAATGTAAACACTTTGTTTTTGCTTTCGATCCAATGTTTATGTATTTGTTCTTCAACATTAATTCATATTTTTGACAAAAACATCATTTGGTAATTCATCATTTTCATAATTTGAATGCAATTTAAGGGCCTTTTTTGGCACTTAAATTGGTAAAACATCTCAGTTAAGAGATTTTTAACAATCACAATAAAGTGATTTAACTGGTTTCTTCTCAAATTTACAGACATAATCTACAAAAAGGTAAAATTCATAAAGGAAAGAATCAAAATGAATGCTGGATTGTTTTTTCCTTTCGGAAGTGACAACGTATGATTTTAATCGCCAATTTGGCCATAATCCGGCACCTTCATGGCGCTGTCTGTTCGGATTTTTTCGGCTCGCAGCGTAAACATGCTAAACCCCCGTGCCCGTACGTGAGAACCCTTATAAGGTTTTGTTGTACCATACATAGCAGGAGTGTAGGGATTACCGTTTTTGCCATTGATCCTTTTCTCTTTCCTTTCAATGCTCCTCAGTTCCGATCCGTTCTTACTCCTCTTAGCCTCCAACATTCCCTTATCTTACGCGGTCATTGACAAAGAACCACGTAACTCGCGACTTCCACATTCGAAGACATTAACGTCCGACTACGCCTGATTGAGCGTTCCCGGCAATTAACATTTTCCCCATCGTGCAGAAAATACGAAAGATTTTCACTTTTATTGCTTCATTTGTGTTTTTATGAAAAAGTCGTCACAACTCTTTAGGAAGTTCAAAGCAAATGTTAATTTTTTCGAAAGAGCCTTTGTTTTGTAGTTTTACACTGGAAAAATATGTTGAAGGACAAATACATAAGTATTGGACCGAAAACAAAAACAAAGTATTTACATTTCCAATGTTTACAAACATTGGACATGTAAACACTTTGTTTCAAGGACAAAATACATAAACACTGGACCCAAAACAAAAACAAACAGTGTTGACGTTTCCTTTCCAGTGTTTACAAATAATTTTCCTTCGTCCTTTCATTCTCCTCGAGCGAATATCTCTCAACATTTTCGACTCATTATAATTTTTTTACTGAAACCTAGAGGAAAAAATGTTTGAGGAAATTGTTGGTCGATTCAGCCCGACGTTTCGCAGCAGTCGAAAAAGTTTTGGTACGAGTCATCCGGGGCTCGTTCTCATGTAAATAATTTATGGCGCGGCGCGGCAATAAATAACAAACCAAACATTAGTCACCTGGCCGTTTTCAAGCGGTGTTCTTCGGGAATGAAAACTCGTACAGATAACCTCGTCGTCGCGAGTGTAAATTGGTTTGCCACTCACAGGCGGCATGGAATAGCGCGTCCAACATTCCTCGTTATTCGCGGCGTAATACTGCCAAGGCTGGAAACTCTCGCCATCCAGAGATCTCTCCAGGATCCAAGCCGCAGGTCGCGGCGAGTTTCCCGATTTGACAATCACATATTCCACTTGATAAATCTGCAACAAACCAATAAGTCTTTGAGTAAATCGTCCACTTTCTGATATTTTCCAGCCAATCTTCTCGGTTTCGAATAAAACCGTGACGAAAGCTGGAGAAATCTGGAGAACCAGTGAGAGACTTAAGTTGACTTGTAGTAAAAAAATTTTTAACATAATTTTTTTTAGTTTTTGAGAAAGGAAAAGAGGGTTGTAGAAATTGTTAAACGATTTTTCAGGGGAAACGTCACCCTTTGAGTTTTGCTCCAACTGTCTCTACACATGTTGGAGCACGGACCACTCTGTCATAAAACCACTTGGCGTTTAGAAGTCACCCCCATCTCTTACGCCCAAGTACTGGCAGGTATCTTACGCGAATACGTGCTCCATGACACTTCCATTAACCAGCAGAAATTTATCACTCGCTTCATTTGAATTTTAATTTCAGCCCAACTCATTTACTGTAACGCAGTAGTCTTTTTCTGTAACACCGTTACAATACGTCTCATTTCGGGACTGGACCATCTGCTTAATATAACTTGGGATTTAAATTGAAACACTCAGTGGAGTAACAGTATCTAACTGCGGACATCGAATTTTTTAATTACTTCGGTACAAACGATTGAGTCGTTTACAAACTTTCTATTTTCGCATCAACATTTCACTGTATGAAAATTAATTTCTCGTATCTCATATAAATCTACATTTCACCGCTTAATTGCGAGGCGTTTTACGATGTTGAAAAATGATTTGTATCAGAATATTCTGTATGCCAACTACAAAAAAATTTGTCTTAACACAGTAAAGAAAAATTTTTTTACAAAAGTAAATCCGTTTTAAAATAACTTTATTTAAATCTATAATAATTTATCTGGGAATCTGAGTGGAGAATTTACTTGCAATTTTATTGCCACTTTTGCAACATAACATTTTTAAAAGTTCATCAAAATAAAAAAACCGGCGAAAATCGAAATAACGATCGTTTTTGTCTAAGCTCAGCCTCGGATGCTCGACTGGCTTGCCTTACATGGCGCGGACCACTCGTTAGTCATTGCGCGTATCACGAATTCGTGATCTGTATTTCGGAGAGCAAAGTGGCCGATGACGAGCCCTCCTTATGGCTTTAAAACGCCTCGAGAGCGCACTGATTGGTATCCCAAAATTTACGGCGCCCTCGCCAATCGCTTTTCCCGATTATTTTCGTCCGCCTAATGCACCTCGGATCCTTAATGGACGTCAAATCTATAATTAGATTTCATTTCGAAAAGCGCGCCGATTTTTTCTTTCTCCGCCGAGCAATTTATCCGGCGCGCAAAAAATCGCCCACTTCATGTTTTTATTCATAAACCGGGTCAAACCCACGGCGCGTTTTTTATAGGCGAATTTCATAAAGCGCCGCCTATCGGCCTATGCACGCGCGCATTTTAATCGGGGATTTATAAATACGAGCGGGCACCGTTTAATAAGCCCTGCGACTAATGCAATCATTTCTGCGTGTCATCTCCCGCTCGGTCCGCACGTTTTTCGGCCTTTTTATTTCATTCCGTATCGCGGCCCACAAATCATCTCGCTCCTTTTTATTCCGCTCGGCTGCGGGTGGCGTTCATTTGTACGCGAAAATATCTCTAACGAACAGGCCCGCGAGTAAAAAGTCGCAATAAAGTGATTCGCCGTAGTCGCGGCGTTGGCAAATACGCGTCGTTCGCGGCGCGCCGGATTAAGCGCGATGAAAAATAACTTAATACAGTGATGACTTCGGACTTTGCGTCTGCGCTAAGGAGAAAGGCTTTTTGATCGAAATGTAACGATGGCAACTTTTTTGCGAGATTCTGAGGAGAAAATTATTTAGGGGGGAGGGGAGGTGGTGGGTAAAGTGGAAAAAAAATTAATGTTTGAAGATATTTTATCGCTATACAGAGAATGTCAGGCATCAGTCAGTGATAAATTATGAGATTAAAAAAAGTCGATTTTTCAACGTTTTTGCTCGGAATAACTTTAAGTCACTTAAAAGATATGTCTTTTGCAAAAAACCATTGTTTGTTATGAAAAAGTAAAAATAAGACTCTTCACCTTGGGATTATAAATAAAAACACGTTTGTTTACATTTTTTACGATTTCGTTGTTTACGTTTACGGTTTGGCGAAACATTGTTTTTCTGTCGAAATTTGAATGTAAATATACGATTGTTTATTTCGATTGAAGTGCGAGATGAACGTGATAGTTAGTATATTTTAGCTTGGTGGTAAACACGTTTGGGTACGATCGAAAACGCGTTCAAAGACACTTCCTTCGATACTTGGATGCAGAGCGGGTTTATCGAACCTGAAATCCGTATGTAAACACGCTTGTTTACATCGAGAGTTAAATGTAAACGCGTTTGTTCGCATCGGGATTAAAACTTGCGTTTGTTTCTAACAAGCTTAATATGTAAATGCCATTGTTTAAACATTTATGAGATTGAAGTTTCAGCAAAATAGTTACATCTTGATGAAAATGTACTCTTATTCATTTACATCAAAATAAAAATATTAAATCAAAGAGACTTTTTACTTCAGTGCAAGTGTGTTTTCTTCCAATTAAAACCAGTTTAAATTAATTCACGTTCCTTTAACTAAAATACTGAAAATAAAAAAAATCTTCAGTATTCGGCATCAAAATATCTTTATCCATATAAACCTAAAATGTAAAAAACCTAAACCATAAACATTAGGAAACACCTTTCTTAACCTCAACTCTCAAGGTCAACGCCTTTGTTTACATCCCCACTTCTCCTACACGCCTTTGTTTACTCCAAAATCTTTCTCACCCCTCCCCCTGAATGTCAACACATGTTTACCTCCCCTTTGTTTACCCTCGCTGAAAATAAACACTTTTGTTTACACTCCCCAAATGTAAACAAGTTTGTTTACACTCCCCAAATGTAAACAAGTTTGTTTACACTCCCCGAATGTAAACAAGTTTGTTTACGATGACAAAATTGCGCGGGAAAAAGCGGTTCGATAAGATAAGTGTGTTTTTGCGCGGCGTGGCATGCCGTAGCAAATTATTCGCGATGCTGCGGGAGACAATAACATGGTCGACAACGAAAGGAGCAAAAAGGCCGGCGGAGTAGCCTCAAAACGGGCAGTTTCAGGAACCTCGGGGACTGCGTAAATTTTCTTGTCGCTTACACCGCGATGCCCATTTATGGGCCCGAGCGCGGGAGATAGCATGCGCGCGCGCAATGCCAATTTATTAGCGCTGCCCTTAGTCGTAGTTAAGCGCGCTTAAGCAACCGCCGAGCGCCCGGTATCCATCCCGCGCTATATCCATAAGGGGAATCTTTTCAGCCCGTGAGAATGCGAACAAAGTATAAATGGAGCAAAGTATAAATGCGTAGGTACGTGTGCGCGCGCGCACGGTGGTCCGTCTCCTGCGATGGTATTTTTATAATCCGTATAATCGGTTATAATCTAAATACGCTGCCGGCAAAAAGGAAGGCGTTTGGCGGGACCGTTTTAGGCCGGTCTATTATTAAACGGTCACGAAACAGAGTGCGGGTTTATCAGCGCGCGGTTATCGGGGGCGTTTTTTTCAATTTTAGGGGGGGGTGTGGCGGGGGTGAGGGGGAGAGTAATGGTAAATTTATGGGTGGGATTGATGGAGAGGATGGGAGGAGGTATTTTTGGATAAATTGAATTAAATTTGTTCACGTTTATATAAGGTACACTGTTGGGACTAATAAAATAAGTTAAGTGAATCTTATAGGGGGGGAAAAATTAAGTACAATAAAATGTGAATTCGCACGGTCGAAAATATATTTGCAAAATATATACGTAAACTTTTTGCCGCAAAAATATATGTTAAATATATTTAAAATATATAACATGTATTTTAAACATATATAATATATAAATGTATATATATTTTTATATATATTTCACTGTTTACATGCAATAAATATATAAAAATATATATAAATTATACAATTTTTTGCCGAAATATATTTAATATATTTTCACACATATTTTACGA
>JABFPB010002358.1:0-20437 GCA_022817645.1 Ceratoteleas bidentatus
AATCCAAAATTCGACTGCGAAAATTAAGCAATATAATCATTTATTTAAACTTAAACTGGGAATTTGTTAGATTTCTTTTCTTTTCTTTATTTTGTCCACAAAATTATTTTATAGTATTCTTTAACATTTATTCATTATTTATCAATAATATATCTTTAATACATGATACATTCTTATGATTTTTCATTCTATCGATGCTCTAATTCATAAACGATTATTTAGACAGTTTACAATTGAATGATTTAACCGTTTTAACATATTTGTAGTAGTTTTCCAGATAGTTAATTAAATTGCAAGAAATGCACTGAATGCCGATAATGTAGGAATCGGATAAGTGTAACATCACCTTAAGCGTCGTAAAGATCGCGACATTTTTTAGAGTCTTGAGTTTCTCCATTTTCTTTCCTCTTCAATTTTCCGCAAAACTCTTTCCCACCCGCAAATGCCGAATTCCCCTGGTGGAAAAAATTCTGCAAAGGTCTGCAAAAGTCTGCCTTTTCTCTAACAAAAATCTGCAAAACCTCTGTTATCTCTGAAAAACTCTGTAAAACTCTGTAAAAGTCTACAAAAATCTATAAAACTCTGGAATCCCTGAAAAAGTGCTGAAATTGGGACTTTTACTGGAAAAGTATGCAAATGTATGTAGCAGAATTTCGCAGACTTCGCATATTGAAAACCCAAAGAGATCAGTTTATGAATAGGCTACAAAAGTCTGACAAATATTGGGAAAGTCAGAAAATGTATTTTGCAGAGTATATATCTGCAAAGTCTGCGAAATTCTATACTATACATTTGCACACTTCCTGAGAAATTGTCAGGAACTTTGACTTTTCTTAACCGCTCCATTTTGGTTTTAAACTTTCGAAAGTCTGTGGAATTCTGCAACATAACTTCTGAAGACTTCTGAAGAGTTTCACTAAGTCTTTCAGAGATTATCTTAATTTTTGCAGATTTTTTCAGAGAAATTGTCTGTAGACTTTTCCAGAATTTGTTTTCCAACATTTTCCAATATTTCTACCTGATGTTCATCGCGATCGACAGCTGCCTGATCACTTCTGGCACCAGATCCGTCGGCGGCGTGATCTGAATCAAATACTGCGCCTGATCCTTCGTCAGATCCTTCCAATTCCTCAGATCTCCCTCCTGGCCATACTGCGCCGAAATCGTCGGCACGCCCAATGCCGCGGTTATAATCTCCACCATTTCCGCGCCCTTTCCCGCAATCGTCGTGTCCAAGATGACGTCCGGCGACTTTTCCGAGCCTTTCAGCAGCGCGCGGTACCACGCCGCGCAAATCTGCTCCACCGTGTTTCGTGAATTCGAGCCGTTTATTTCCACCGTGTAAATTTGTCCCAAATATTTTGGGTACTGCTCCTTAATTAAGCTCAGCGCATTCATTACGCTCCTGTTCGCCATACCATTTGCCTCGCTGTTGATGAAAACTTGAACAAACCGCATGATATTGTTTAATTAATGCACCGCAGACCGGAGGCATGCATAAATTAAAAGGAACTTAATCCGAAAGCATTTTTGCGCGCCTTAAGGGGACTCTCCACGAAAATGGATATTTTCGCCAATTTTAATCCAAACACCTTGATTTTTTTGTGTTTTGTAGAATTTAGGTCCCTTAATAATAATCTGTAGCGAAAACCCCAAAAATCAATTGTTTATCCTTAATTAAGACTAAATTGTAAAAAAACTCCAATTTTCACAAGGTTAGTGGGAGCTCAAATTACAATCAATTTTATTGTTTTTAGCGCCATTTTCTTTGCCATTAAAAGGACGGATTTGTAATAACTATCACCAAACAAAAGTTATAAACAATAACTTTTTTTATAACTTTTTTTTAACGAAAACTCAAAGATGCCAACAAATGTCATTTTTGCGTGGAGAGTCCCCTTAATATGAATACCATTAGTTTGTTCGTTCGCGTTTAAGAATGCAAATGAGCAATTTTTTGCAACGCTCTTCCGATTGATATCGCCGCGGTTATTTATTTATTTTCGCCCTCCGATAATAGAAACATATGCGCACAACGAATATTCCGCGTATTTCACTTTGATTTACACATTCTGAGATCCCGTTGGAGATATTTCGCCCGGAATGGCCACTTTTCGACGGGCCGTGGTTTGTTTCGGGGTTCGCGAAATTATGGCAATCAAAGCGTTTTCCGATGACCGCCGCTTTTTCGACTAAGCGCCGCAATATAAAACCTACAAACGTTGACTGGCCGAGAGTTGTAATTTGGGGCGGGTTGTGCATAACTAAACGTCTTATCGGCGACGCGCATAAACGATCCGAGCAATAACGTCAAAATCGACGCGATTTGCACGGCGAGTTGCGCCATTACAAATTCTGAAAGGCGCGCTTTGACGGAGCCTTATCGGTTTCGAAACTGAACTCATAAGGACTCCGGCGAAAAAGCCACTTCAGCGTTGTAATTATGTTTGTCCATCCGTTGCCGCGGGAACGACCCAATCAATTTTTCCCGTAATTGCCAGTGCGCTTTTTTGTCGAGTTCGGTTGGGTTTGCTTATTTCGAGTACACCGTGCAAACTTATATCAAAGATTTAGTCGCGAACGTATATTTGGACAACTTAGTCAATGGCGCAGATATAACCTGCATATCAAATGGGTTATGTAAATGAAGCTGACGAAAATAGTGCAGGCCTAATTTGCATGATTTCGTTGCAGAGGAACATTTATTTATGGGATCCCAGTAAAAAAAGTAATGAGAAAAGATAATTGGAAGAGATCAAAAGTAATAGAAAATTTGCATTTTTACAAATATTTTTTTAATTTTTTGGGTATTTTGTTTTATAGCTTTCTAATACTTTGTATTTCTGGAAACAGTCCTTTTTTCTTGGGGTCAAAACAATTGTTATTGTAATACACAGCGAATAAAATCAATTCCATATTTAAACGACGAATTATTAATTTTAAGAAAATCAATTGGAAATTGGGCGGTTTAATTACTGTCTATTTCTTATTTTTACAGAGATAATTTGATTTGTGCCTGGAATATGGGTCATTGATTTTCTTTTTTTGCAATAATATTCGTAACTGAGAGAGATGTATGAGATGATGACTCCGATAAGAAGACACATGAACAATCCGCCGATTTCACTTTTTTTAATTGCACCGGTGGATACTTCGAAAGACCTGCACTTTTCCGCATTTATCCATTTTTCGGTTAGCTGGTCCATTACGTGGTTGTTTCGAAGCATAAGGAGTCTGTAAAGTAAATTGCGAGTGAAAGATGATGAAATATCAGTAAGTGATTGAAAAAGAAATGTATTCAGTCGAGTGAATATTGATTCGAGTCTGCATACTTAAAGCTAATCAAATATTCATAGTAAAATATAAAAGTTGAATTGTACGAACGCTGCGTTAATTCGTTGTTTCATCGGAGAAAACTTCTGAATAGCAAAGCCGATGGATCTCACTGAAAATTCTTCATCTAAAAGTTTTAAATCGCAGTTATTCGCTGCTATGTATTGCAGCAAGAACGTTTCCCCGACGAAGGCAAATTTGTGCGACGAATTACTCATTCGCACTCTGTAGATCGCTTCATCGGTAGTTTTTGGGAACCCAGTTTTCGACATTTTTTGAAAAATAACGGTATACTTGTTGCGCAAAGGGTACTCCCAAACTTCAAATTCCCTTGCCTCTCTTAAACTGTTTTTCCGGTTCAGTGCTATTTCCTTCCATTTGCTGGAAAATTTAGAGTCCTTTAGAAAAGACAATAAAACAAAATTTGACCATGTATTAAGCTTCTGAATGTACCTGTGTAGCCTGCTTTCAACATAGGCCATATTATGGAAAAACCAATAACTCCTGCTGTTGTTAATTGGAGCATATGCATTTCGGTCACGTTGAATCCACTTATTGAAACTGTCCGCTGATCTGTCAAGGTTGCTGAGAGTCAAAGACGCCGATATACTGGCACTATAAGACGACAAGAGGATGAAACAAAAGAGGTACCAGAAAACCATAATCACTTTCGCAGCCACACTTTTCGGGACTCGAGCACCTTGAGGAGTCAGACACATTAAGACTATCCAGACATATTCTGAGAAGGAGATATCTGCCAGCCTAATGTCTGAAACAATATTTTTCTTAACAGATTCATATAAAAAATAGAGGAAATCCAGATGGAAATCGATAGTTGTCTATTATAACGATAGATTTGAACAAATACCTCATAGTAGAAGATAGTGGAAATAAAATCTCTGGACATCTCTGAAAATCTCTTAAAAACAGTGAAAAACTCGCTAAAATTGGAACTATCAGAATTATGTCAGATTTTTTCAGAGATTTTCAGACATTGCCAGACATTTTCAGAGATTTTCAGAGGTATTCAAAGATTTTCAGATGTTTTCAGATCATTTTTCAGAGATTTTCTTAGTTATTATTTCTACAAAGGATCAAATTTAATTAGTCCTAAAAGAAATTTTTACTGGACATAAACAGGAATATCAACTGGACCATTACTACATCACTGTAAAATGACATTTTAGCACTTCACATCACTTTCCATTTCTACTTTATACTATTCTTGAAGTGGACTATCACTAGCAACATTTCGCTCTATCAACAATAACGCTGGGACTTCCATCTTCCTTTATTGCTTTCCCAATATACCATCAGAGTAACAAATGTGTCCAACGCACCTTCATCCCTCGCTATCTTCCTCCTCCGTTCTTCGCTCGGGAGCTTAAACGCCAAGAACACCTCACAAACCCAGACCGAAAAGACCGTCGCGCAAAATGCACCTGCGATCATCAACCAGACCCCGAAATCCATGACCTCCCAGAACCGAAACAGGTTCGTCTTGATGTGCGGCCGTTTCACCAGCGAACTAATCCCGTACAGCTTCGGCGAAATGTTGTCCGTGAAATCCAGCAGTTCTTCTCTCTCGGCGGTGATCGCGAATCCTCCCAGGACCATATCAGCTCTGTTTACGACTACCTCGTTAAACACGTCGGTGTAATTGTCCATCATCTCCTCGATGCTGCCGTTCAACGAGAAAAGCGTGTAGTTGAAGGGGTCCAATTTCTGGATCTCCGCCAGCAAATCCACGCAGTATCCAACCCAACTGCTGGTTTTGTAGTCGAAGAAGACGTACGGCGGATCCTCCACCGTAATTATGCGAAAAGTACCATTCGGCGTTGCAGCAGACGCCAGACATATTAAGTGCAGCAAAATCGTGCATGTTTGCTCTAGCTGCTCTCGCTTATGATGCGACATATTTACTGTAAACACTGGCGGACGGCGAATAAGACTTTCCGCGACCAATCGATGCGATGTTTTATTCACAAGTTCTGATTTTTCCAATGTATTTTTAATAACGCGCTGCCGGAAACGTATTGATTTATCTGCAAAAAGCAAAGGAAGCCCTTGCGAAGGTTTGTTTCGAGTTATACGGAGGGAAAAATTGTAGCAAAACGAGCTGTTTTGCAGTAATTCGAGGGCGAAGCTTCCAAAAGAGTATGAACTACCCCATACGTGGAATCCATGTGGATTCTACGTGGAGAACCATTCGGACATAGAATCGACGTAGATTCCACGTCGAATCTACGTGTTTTTGAGGTGTGTCTGTTAGGGACTATATTTTGTAGTAAATTGTGATGAATTCCTATTGTGAAAGTAAAAACTGTTTTCACGCAAGGTCATATAGTGTAAATGTAAACAAATGACGCGCTGATTCAAATAAAAAAAAGATCGAATGATTTGGATGTCAACAGTCGGCGGTGAAGGTGAAGAGTCGCGAGCTGTAAACCTCAAGGTCGCGGGTTCGAGACTCCGTGTGGAAAATGTTTTTTTAAGAAATAGAATTTTCGTTTACTATAAAAATACTAAGAGAGGAAGCTTCGTCCTCGAAATGCTATATAATATAGTAATAATTAAGACAAATTTTCTCTCCATGGATAAGAGACTGTCTAAGTACATTTTTGGACTTGGCCAAAGGCACTACCGAGTATTTTGATTTAATTTGATTATGATATTAGTCAATATTAGACTATATTAATTTGACTACGATATTAATCAATATTAGACTATAGATATTATAATTAGATATTACTAAGATATAACAATTTTGCACTATATAATACGATACAGCATTTTCAAAAAGAAATATTTATATTTTTCCGTGCTAATTTTTTTAATTCAAAATTGTTTAGGAATAATTAACATTTATCTTCTATCGTTTTTGAAAAGGCATTACGTTGGAACGTTATTAAATCATAGTTCTCGACATTAGCGTCTCACGTCATTATTCTATCACGATACCGGTGGTTAGCTCGAGTGGTCGCAAATCACGCAAAGTATACATTTCTAATCTCGGGAATGCGAAACATTAGCATGAACGCTAATGTTTCTCACTTCGCCACATAAGCTTTCTTATAGGCGAATGCTTTCCACTTAATTTCCATACGACGTTTTTATATTAAAAACACGATATTTCGCTTTAAGGGGATACCCAAGCCAAAAATGACTAAAACTGAAAAAATATTTTTATCACATTTTTGATACTGTGAAGTGTCCTTTTTCATGTGATGAAGCTCATTTTCTGAAAATGCGAAAGAAACAGTTCGCAAAATTTAACCGATTATTGGTCGAAATATGTAATCCGATATAAATGTGAATTATATACTTACAAGTTTATAATTCATCACTTTTTTAACCGGAAAAGAATTGTTCGTATTTCAAACAAGTTTCAGCAACGGGTATAAATGGAATGAAAATTCATTGAAAGTGAAACATTATTTCGATTCTATATTTCTGTATATTGGAATTTTATAAGTTGAAGTGGTTAGAGTCAGAGTTGGTTGCTCCAGATACTCTTGTCAAATGGAAGAATCTCCTAATTAGTTGCTTCGTATATCCAAACTTTTTGAGCTTTGCATGTTGCACTTAGCAACAGTTGTTCTTTTGAATAATCAAGGAATTCCAATTTTTGCAAAAGCTATTGCAAACGTAGCAATAATTGAAGTTTAATGTTGAGCTAGGTCAGAGAGTTCTCGTCCATAAAAAGTATATCGACCACGAGGGTTTCGGCGCATGCGGATATTGTTACAAGACTCCATAGCTCAATTTCCCAACATTGTTCTCCCTTTAATTAATATTTATTTTTATCCAAACAATAAATTCACAAACGTCGTTTGCATTTCAAAAAATGTCGGTTCGCGAAATGTGTTTCGCAGCTTTTTTCCCTAAAAATGATGTGCAAAAATAAAGCTGCCGATTTCGTTTATAAACGAAAATCCACGAAACCATTTGTACTGGCGAAAAGCAAAATGTTTTATGTTTTCGTTTTGATATTTTGAAATAATAAAATGTTAGCACGCCATTTGTTGAAAAACGCCAAATCCTACTTTTATTACTTCATGCGAATATTTTCGATGCAACATTGTGGCGTATGTATGTAATATTTTACCGTAGTCGCAGAACAAAGTAGTCAGTATTTGCACAACGATAAAGATTGAAAAAATGTGAGATACTACGTGCATCCTTTTTAAATATTCTGGACTATGACCTACTTTCCGACAAAACATTTATGTACATCTTTATATGCATGTGCTCTTGCAGAAACGAGTAGTCTGAAACGCCTGACAATTTTAAATTTGACAGAGTTTTAGACTTTCGGAATGCATAATTCGATGGCACTGTGATATTTGCGAAACTGTTTCCAACATTTGACAAAATATTTATGTCTTCATTATTCCGCAGAAGAATGTGACTCAGTTTACCTAATATTTCCATTATTAACATTCACATTTTCTAGCAAGATTTTATCGATGGAAATTGTTGCATTTTCTTTTACAAAATATTATTTTGACATTTTCACGAACTAAACCTTTCCCAAATTCTTTAGCACGCGACACTTTCAGCTTTTCATATCCGCGTGAGTGTGTAATTCGATTTTAATTATTTTATATACGAATATATATTTTGTGCTGCCAGGATATTGATCTTGTCTACTTTTGCACAAACCACGTACATGAATCTTTTATAAAAACCAACAAAATTGTTATCGTTCGTAAATCCCAACGCGTTTAAAACAGTAATTGAGTAATTTATTACCCTTGGGGGAACAATTTTTTGCAGTTTACGATTGTATATTAAAAAAAAGCATGACAAAAAGTAACATGAAATAGCAGGAAAAAGGAGGCCTTTATTTTGTTTTGAACTTGTTGCAGCCGGTAATCTGTCGGTAAAATTTTTATTACCGTCTGTAATTAAATATCTTTTCTTTTAACGCTATATTACAAATTTTATTATGTATTTATTTGAACAGTTTATCGAAAATGACTCGCCATGAAAGCACAATATCACGTCGCTCCAATTATTGGACTTTCTATAGAGCCGGGAAAAGATTAAATAAATCAACGAATGACTTCGCGATTCAACAATAAATATGGAAATTGTTGTTTTTATATGATATACTTGTTGATAACGTCCCAGCTGTGTTTAAACGAAAATCCCCTTTTTTCATGCATATTTGCATGCAAGATTGAAATGTCGTCAAGTGTAGTTTCATGCATTTTAAATTTAAAAAACGAACGCTAAGCTTCAATTGCATATCGAAGTATCATAATCCAAAATGCTTTTTAAAAACATGTAACATATCCTTTTTCCAGTCTAATATTCGACATTCGAATATTACTCCAATCTGCTTATAATCCCACGGAGGTTTACGCTGAAAAACATACACCTCGTTTCACCGTTTATTATCGCATCGGATATTATTTTGTAGCTATAGTTTAATCTCACTGAAAAAATTACTTACCAACGTAATCCAGATCGTTCTCGCCAACGTCGCGGATTACTGTGTTTTGAACCTTAAACAGCTTACATAGCATAAAAGTTTACACTTTTCTGACTTTTGTTTTGCAAGTTTTGTGAACTTGCGATTAGGTGACAAATTTAAAGTTTGCATAATACTTGCATTCGGTATACAGAATATTTTCATTTGCACCGGAGTTCCATTACAGTATAATTTGAATTTTGCTAAGGTTTCCATTTGGCATTATCCCTGCTGGTATTATTCCGATTGCATCCCGGTTCCTCTTTGGCTTCACTTCAAACTTTATTGTGGCACAAATGCTTGCCGTATTTTATCGTCGGATAAAACGGCAATTTACGTTATTAATCAATGGCGATTTTTTTGCAAAGAAAGAAGTATGGTCTAAAACTCATTTAACTGGTTAGAAGTCAATACTGTCATTTAACATGATTAACATCTAGAAACTAGTCTAGAAATTAAAACCTGATGCATTTTATCTCCATAAAATTTGTTTCAACAGTAAATTTGACTGTTTTTTGGTATTTTTTGTATTTTTACTGGTATCTTTCTCTCACTTCAGTTGTGCAATTCCAAAGATTCCCCAAAAATGATCCCTAACAGACACACCTCTAAAACACGTAGATTCGACGTGGAATCTACGTCGAATCTACGTCCGAATGTTCCTCCACGTAGAATCCACATGGATTTTCCATCTTCGATGTCTATGGGATCCATCTTCCAAAATTAACTCTCTCTAAACCTAGTGGGAAAGTTTTCGAAATGACATAACCAATTCAGATTTTCTTATAATGTATTTTAAAATATTCGAGTTATAAAGAAACAAAAATCGGACCAAACAGCAATAGGATCCTCGTCGTCTGGGAACCAAGGAGAAAGAATAGTCTTGATAACCGCGTATTCACAATGCCTCGGGTCGTTCGCTAAAATATCGTCGTTTGACAAAGGTGTGCGGATCACGGTGACAATAAAACACATACAGTCGATTAAAAAAATATCAAATTCTAAACGATGGCATTTTGGTGGTCGATCGCGACGCAAACACAGTGGAACGTAAACGACGTTGTACACATGAACGGCGTACATTATATAATCAGTGTGCGATTTTTCATCCGAAATCCAGCATTCATAAACGAATGGTCACTCTCTCGTTCACTCTCTCTCACTCTCTCTCTTTCTCGCGTTTCGTCATCCGCGCTTTGCAGTCTCTCAAACTCGCTTTATACGACGTATACGAGTACGCTGAATATATTTACACATTTGCATAACATACGCATGTCCGTACTTTGTGGACGCAAGAGCAACTTCGCCCCCTTTTTTAACCCGTTTGACGAGTACCGATCGATATCGCCGCAACGTGCCTATCACTTGGCAGTCATTATAACATTTTATTTGCAAGCCGCCGAAGTGATTCCGCAATTTTGAAATTAGCGAACAAAAAATTAGCGACGATCGGCGATATCGATCGGTCGATCGAGGGATCGGCGTTTTCGGCCATTCGAGCGTGCGATGCAACATTCGGAATAGCTGGGATGCTGCTGCGTCTGCGTGTCGTTTGTTTCATTACTTATCGTCGAAACGTTGTTACTCGATTGCACAACCCTAGACCGAGTCTGAAAATGCACGTGCAGTTTTTACAGTTGACGTACGTGCAACGGAAATTGGTCATAATCGATCTTGACAGATGAGATGCGACGCTGGGCTGAGCTGGCCGGCTTGCAATTCAACTGAGCTATTCTATAAGGAGTTTGCGAAACGAAACTCGGAGACTGCAACATGTCTTCGTATGTGTTCTGTAAGACTCTTACGTAGGTTGCTGCACTGTAGAGAATTTCGTGGAGTTAAAGTTGAAGCAAGTCGCTCAAAGGGTTTAGAAGTCGTTGGGTGTTAGTAGGAGAATGTAGCACCATTGAAAGTGTTGACTTAATTGTACTGATGGAGTTAAACTATTTCATGTCAAGGCTAACCGAAGTTCCTCTCGAAGGCGTTATGTTTTAAGTTTAATGACCAATATTGACAAAGCGCGGGACCATAGTTTCAAATCGTTGTTTTGGTATTGCTTTTGAGGTTAGGAAAACGTAGTTGGCAAAATATTCTTTTTACAGCTTGCGACTTCAGAAATCATGCGAAGATACATAATCAGTCTCATTGTACCATCATCGCACCTGAAAACACCACTTAACGTGTTTCCGATAATACCACTCGCCTCTCTACAGATTCCAACCGATCTTTTCTCCGATCTCGAAAATGTGTCGCGCTAAAACCTCAGGTTTGTCCGAAATACGGTCTGACACGAGGAATTCCGCCGACATTTTCGGGCGTGCGGATTCAGTGAAAGCGGAATCTGTCGCAATAGGCTCGCGACTATTTTCAATTAAACTTGCTCAAATTGTTCGAACCCTTTGACTTCGACCTGTTATTAACAGTTGGAACTGCAAGCCGCGCCATTGAAACACTGTGGGACAACGCTCTCAACACAACCTCGCTGGAATGTATTGCTAAGTTTGTAAATCACAACCAATAGAGTATTTCACAATATCATTACTTGGTAGATCGCTAATATTTCATTACGTAATCGTAGATCGTCAACTAGACGCCAAATACACCCGACGGTGCTTCCCATGTACAAATTTTATACAGAGGACACATACGTTGTAAATATGCCACATAAAAATATGTTCTGCCTAAAACATGTAACATATGTGACACATATTCATGTGACAGGTACGGCATACGTGACATGTGGGTGACATGTATGTGATTTATGTGACACATATGAGATGCATGCGACGCATGTAATAAATGTGACGTATGTGTGATGTGTGACAAATGTGACGCATGTGTCAAATGCGACACAAGTGTCACAAATGTGAGACGCATCATGTGAGAAATATGACACATATGTGATAAAGGTGACTCATATGATACATGTGGCAAACGTGACGCGTATGTGAAAAATGTGACAGATATGATACATGTGACAAATGACATATGTGATAAATGTGATATATGTCGCGTATGTGATAAATGTGACAGATATGATACATGAGACAAATGTGACGCATATGTGATGAATGCGACACATGTGTAACAAATATGTGACAAATATGACACATATGCCACAAAAGTGACATGTGACGCATATGTGACAAATGCGGCTCACGTACGTGCGACTGATATGTTTTTATGTAGCCCGTATATGTCGCACATATAACTTTTATTTCATGGGTCGCGCCAATGTCGTCTCGTGATTCATTGTCGAGCAATCGGTGAGTCGTGGGTAAGATGCGACGTGCGACGCTCGATCGCGAACTGAATGTGATCGCCGTCCGGTCAATCGAATAAAAATGGTACGACGGAACGCGACGCGTGTCCCGCTTATTGTAGTTCGCGTAATTGCGCGGCATAGTCCGAGCGCCGAAATCAATTACGCGTCGCGCGCGCAAAACCACGGCGTGGGCACTCGCGCGCACCACTCGTAATTAGTTCGGACAACTACGCAGCTATACGAAACTAGTCGGCAACTTCATTACGGAATTGCTCGCGACGCGTCGCCAAAGCGCGTCTGCGTTCGACAAAAAATCAGAAACCCGCGAGTCGGCTGCTCTTGGAAATGTTATTGTCAACTTGCACGTCCTCGGGATTGATTATTCACCGCTTAACGAAAATCATCGTATCGGCTCTAGTACGAGAACCACTGTAGCACCGACAAATTAGGGGCTGGTGTAGTCTGATGAGTCGAGGGTTGGCTGTTTCAGACAATAGGTTGACTAGAATGGAGGAAAACCAATGGAAAACAGTTGTAAAGAATTAATTCGAAAGTTTTCTTGTTGGGATTTCGTTCAAACGAGGATGCTGAACTGATGAGCATATCGTTTAAATAGATATTGCTAAAAGGTTAAAGAACTTTTAAAAGCAGTGTCTAGAAGAACCTAATTTAGATATTGGGAGAAAGTTGCAGCTGAAGGAGTTACTATTGTAAATTTGTTGTAGCCAGTTTAAGCAATGTTGGAGAGTAGAACTAACGAAACTAACAAAATTAACAAAACTAACGAAACTAACAAAATTAACAATACTAACGAAACTAAGAAAACTAAAAAAACTAACAAAACTAACGAAACTAACGAAACTAACGAAACTAACAAAACTAACGAAACTAACAAAACTAACGAAACTAACAAAACTAAAGAAACTAACAAAACTAACAAAACTAACGAAACTAACAAAACTAACAAAACTAACGAAACTATCAAAACTAACGAAACTAACAAAACTAACAATGTCTAGCTAATTGCTAGAAATAATACTGTGTTCTCTGAACAGAGTACAAGTAAACGGTATCGGTTACAGTTGGTTTTGGTTTACTAAAAACTGATTGTCTAAAACAGTCAACACCTTAATAGCTCAAACATAATCTCTTCCCATTGTTACCCTAAGTTAGTCGAAAGTCACAACCTTATTTTTTCGAAATCGTCCTTTGCTTACCCCAGCTTTTTCTCCCCGTAATTACACCTCTTATATAACCACGATACTAAAATATTCGTATTCTTCTTACGTGTAGTCTGTATAGTTGTGTATAAGTACGTATAAATCATCTTACGTATCAATTAATTTAATCATTACCGTTTGCTCTACTTAATCTAGTTGAACTTCGGCTAATACCCGACAACCAAATTATGGACCCGCATTATCATGAGTAATTATCAATGTACACTCATTTTCGGTGCCCCACAACACCCTTTCATTACTGTGTTTCGCATTAAGTAAGAAGCTTGCTTGGACCGCTGTCGGCTCTGTTCATTGTTTTCAGCCTTTCCCTGCTAGTTGCAACGCGTTCCTCAAGACGCCCTAATATGATGTAAAAGTCGTTCTGGAAAGTATTAGCTGGCTTGTACGCTGTAATTACGTATCGCAAAAAAGTGGAAGGCAATTTAGTCATTTTATGAGCTAAATTTAGCAACTCATTTGGCAGACTGATTGCTTTTGTTATTTCAAGCTTATCTGCGTGGAAGACGAACTGTAAAAGTTGGGCGAAAACAGTTTGGTGAAATTAATTAAACTGATTTGAACGGAAGGTAGTTAGATTATTATATGCATTCAAAAACTTGCAAATAATTAGCTGCAATGAACTGTCAAAGTCCAGGAAAAATGACGGACATGTGTCGGAAGTCGGCGAGCAATTTCATTGCAGGAAATACGCTTTTTCAGGTCACTTTAACGAGCCGAAAACAAAACTGACCTGTATTTTCAGATCCCTTCTGCAGCGTCTTATTTTGAAATAAGTACAGGATGTTTGCAAGAACACGAACTGCTTTACATTCGCGACGTAGCGCCGCTATTGAATTTTAATATCGCGTATTCTTGCGAGTTACAGACGAAAGCAACTCGTCAACGTTTTTCGCACTTTCATCTCGTTATTAAAATTGCATAATGTCGTTATGATTTTCATTCGTATTTGCGTAGCGCATTCGGAGTAACGTGTAGCTTTATTGATAATGGTCTGTCCGATTTTGACGTTGCCTGGAAATTGAATACAGATTCATTAAAGTCGCTCGTATCAAAGAAGATTAAAATATTCGAGCTGATCGTTTAAATGCGATTCTTCAATATCTACTGGCTCTTCTTAAAATTTAAATTTCCGAGCAGACATTTTTATAAATATTTTCACAAACAATTCGCTCGGTAGTAATGCGTTCCGTAAGCTCATATTCGTTCCCGCTTTTCTTCTCGGGTTTCACACGATCAACATTACAAATGCACCGTATCATTTCAGTCGATTCACCCCATTATGTTTCATTCACAAATTACACTTTCGTTATAACTCCGTCAATGAAATAAGCCTTCCTTCATTTCCATTACCATTCTGCTTATTCGGTAAAAATTGATTTGCCGCAGCAGTCGTATTGAAATTACCATTGGAACGGCGAAGCAGAAGCACAATAGTGCGTCGGACCAAAATGTTGGGATTACCAATTCCCCGCACGATTTGGTGTCTGTTATAAAATAAAATCTCTCGACAGAAGTAACGAACCACTGGCTGAATTGGACACAGAACTCTGAACTTCCTAATCTCTAGCAAGCTTCTTACTTCTTAGATCCCCCGTGCCAAAGTCCCATGTTAGCTTTTGTTGTTAACCCGTCCTTAACGATCCATCACAATCAAATCGTATTACCCCAATGAAGCTTTCAGAAAAACGCGTTTTTTGGGTTAAATGTTCGTTTCCAACTAAAACCCACGGACAAAATAAAGACAAAAAGCGTTACTAGCGAAATCGCAGAATTTAACGACTTTTCAAATCGATGTAATTCGGACGATTTTGTACAAAACTGAAAGAATTTTTTAGTTGGAAACAGTTGAAGTTTCCACTTTAATCGCATGTAAAATAATAAAATATTTAAGCTAAAAATGATTTTCACGTAAACAAAAAAATTTCGACCCAATTTGGCAACATTTCAAATACCTTGGATGATTTTTCAGCGGATAGAATCGCAGACTGCCACTTGGGGGACTTGAGTTCGAGTCCTCTTGCTAAATGCAGATTTTCTTCAAAATAATATTCCAGAAAAATATCCCGGGTACATTCCTGGAATATTATGTGCTATTATGGTTCATTCACTTTCGTGCAAAATCGGCAGAATTATACCCATTTAAAAAGTCGGTATTTTTTCTGATTTCTCTAGTGGTGCGGTTTTTGTCGAGTGCATCAGAGTCAAACCGAAAAAAAATTGCGATGCAACGAGAGTGCGTGACAATTAAGATTTCCAAGATTGGGCGAACGTTCGGCTGAGATGGACAATAGATTCGGTTAGAGTCTACTTATAATACAATAATGATACTGATAACGTTATCTCTCGTGTCGAATAAAACGTCGCGTCGCCGCAGCGCAGCTACGGCTGACTTATTTGTTCTCTAATAATTTCACAACCTTATCACAACCTTAATAGGGAGTGCTTCGACGACACAGTCGAATGCTTTCTAAGTCTCTTGACGCGGTACTTCCGAGGGACGGCCATTAGTCACCTATCTGCGCCCTCTTGTCATCAATGATTTCTCCGTTTCGACACTTTGGGGTCAAACCGCGAGGTCAAATCGGTAACTCCGACGGTCCGGCAACAATTTAAGTTAACTTTGGTTTCACATTGGTCGCTGAGTCCAAAATCACTGGCATAAAAAATCGCCGACAATAACTCGGCTTTCCAGTCGAACGAACGCAAATTTTGCACCAAGGAAACCTTTCGTCAATGCAAATTGTTTTTCCTAACAACATGATATTGTAAAAACGATTATCGTATTGCAATTTGCTTTACCAGCTTGGATAGATAACAGTTTTCTCGGTGCGATTTCGACGAAAGCTCAGTCTTAACACGAGGAAGGATGAATTTACAAACGAGTCCTGATTGGTTTATAAAAATACGATCTTATCGTTCGCCCCGTTTGAGCTCAAAGTGTCAACGGTCCGAATGTGAGATTGTTTCGTACGTCGCGTTTAACAAAGTACACAACCGTTAGTGTTATTACCAAATCGACGTTTTGCCTCCGCAGGTAAACTGTAATCGAATAGTTTTCAATAGGGAAGTAGTCACCCGCCGGTGGGGTTTTTGTGTACAAATTCGAGAAAGTCGAAGAATACGATTGTGCCGAAAACAACGGTCTAACGTGGAAAACTATGAACGCTGCTTGACGCAACTCAAAACAAATGCACGTTCACTGTAAGGCATCTAGTGTGTCGCATTTGAACGGCTCAAACGATGGAGTGGTCGCGTGTGACGAACGCGTGAGTCGGAAGACGAAACAAATATTGCTCCAGAGCAAACGATCCTCGATATCATATTCTTGAACTTTCCTTAACGTTAGATGTGACAGCACTTTTGATGCACGTTCATAACAAACAACATAGTTATTATTCAACGCAGATCTCGTGATACAATTGTTAACACTAATATAGTTTCTTTGCCTTAAAATGTAAATATACAATAGAAGTCACAACCTTAATACTTGTATTTGATACTCACTCGATAGGTATGCTGTTTACCTATGGGTCTATCTAAATATATATAATATATATTATATATATCTATATTTTGTATGTATATAACCAACACTCACGAGTCTTTTATCGTTGCTAATAAGAATTTGAATAGTTGCGGAGCTGCTTGATCGAGGGAGGAAAGATCTTTCCTCGATCAACCCCCGAACGGACGCTGCAAGCGGTCCCATGCTCAAAATTGTTGTGGTTATCTTAACCACATTTTGATTGGGATCGTTAAGTTAATATTTGGTCAACTGGTCTAAAAATTAGATTTACTTCATCCTTGGACAATTAAGAATTTCCAGCAAATGTCTCATTTTACTTTGGTAAAATTAAACTAGTCGAGATGTCTGTTTGATTTGATGATAATCTTCCTATGAAATATGCAATTAACGAAATGATTTGTCTGAGGCAGGAACACCCGCAGTCGTCAGTCCGGGCACTCCTCGCCACCTTTTGAAACTCGACTCTTTTTCATCCAGCCGGCAGATGGGTACTCGTCAACCTTAATTGGGCGACTTTGGAATTCGGCATCATCGCCTCCCCCGCTGGCACAATGCTCTGGTCTTTGCCACCATCTACTAAATGCAGCACATGTTCAACATGGCCATCGCTTATCTGACTTTAAAACTCTTCAACGAACGCGGCATTCATTGCGCGTACCGGATAACAATCGAAAGTCGACGGCTCATCGTTACGTTCAAAGCTTTTCGGATTTACACCCGCTAGATTTACCCGTTGGCGTGGTTCATTGGTTGGCGACTCGTTAGGCGATCTGCGAGGGGATACGTGCACTGTCTCGAGGGTATCGGCGCTCCCTAAGAGCGGGTGAGTGAAAATAGTTGTGGTCCCGGAGTTTGTAAATTCAAATAGCTTCACGCGTAACCCTCGTCATCACGTTGCATTGTGGTTCTGTCATGTTTTGCGTGGCCTTTTTTCTAGTATTTTCTTCATCATCGTCGTCTCTCTCAGCAGAGTATTTTTTCGTTAAGTCATCATCGCCATCGCCAATATTTTTTTTATCATCGTCATCGTCACCGTTGACATGTTCTTCCGTCACTTCATCCAAAGAACCAAACATTTTTTTCTTGTGCCACTTAGTGAGCTTTGACTGGTCTTCTGATTCTTCTATTTGTTGGTAACCACTGTCTCCGCCATTTTGTTCTTCTGTGAGTTTATCCTAACCTTCATAGGTGTTGCTTATCGTGATTGTTTATTCCTTTTTCTTCTTCTTCTTCTTCTTCTTCTTCTTCTTCTTCTTCTTTTTTCTTCTTCTTCTTTTTCTGATGCTGCCACTGCTTCTTCTTGTTTTCATTCTCACCTCCACATTTGTTTTTCCCCGACGTCATAAGCGTCATAATCACTTTGTACTTCTCTTCTGATTCGTCGTCAGCATTTCTGTTTCTGCCGCTATTGCTCTCTTCTGCACGCTCATTCTGATAGCTTTGATGTGAATTATTGTTGACTATCATCGCGACCCAATCGATTTAACGACAATAACTCGGCAAACCCACTGCCTTCGGTCGTCGCTTGTCGGGATGACGAAGAGCAAGCTAACGGAAGCCTGTACACCTCAACGGAAGAAACATTACCACCTGCAGTCGCATCATCGATTCGGTAACGGCGGTCTCGTTCGCGGAATTTGATTTGCCGTCCACCGTCGGACGTGACTGGCAGTCGCCGTGCCCGCGGGAGACCGTTAACGGATAGCTCGTCTGTAAAAACCGTACGAATGTCGTTTAAATGGCCGCAGTCGAAAAGCTTACGAACTACTTTCGGGCGAGTCCCGCGGCTGATGCAGATCGGAAACAATGACGTCAAGCTCGTGCGCCGCGGCGCTTCATTATCCCGCCTCCGTCATTACCCGACAAGCGCAATTTACAGCCGGCGAATCGTAGCCGTGATGCATGGCGACCATTGTTCGGCGTTACGTCGTTATCGTGAATCCCGAAACTTCTATCCGGTGGGACCTCAGGATCGATCTGCCGCGAAATCGCGCGGGAAACGCGCGGCCCGCCATCTTGGCCAGGTCGGGCAACCTCGGTGGCGCCACAGGCAACATCGGTTGGCGTGTGGTGCGCGGCGTTAACGTATGTGCAGTAGTTTCCGGAACGCGCGGCGGTAGTCGAGGTTGAAGATGGTGTAGATGAGCGGGTTGAGGGCGCTGTTGATGTAGCCGAGCCAGGTGATGAAGTAGACCATGCGCTCGGAGGGGCAGCACGCGGGACAGAACGGCACGATGACGTACATGAGGAAGAAGGGCAGCCAACAGACGACGAAGACGCCCATGATGACGCCGAGGGTGCGCGCGGCGCGGCGTTCCTTGGACAGCGATATCCTCTGGCGTTCCTCGATGAACTGGTAGACGGTGGTGGTGGCTGCTGCGGTGCTGGTGGCGGTGCCGGGGCCGCCGCTGCGGCTGAAGCCGACGCTGCGTTCGTTGGCGGTGTTGGTGCTGGCGCTGGTGGCGTTCGTGGGGCCTATCGTGACCTCGGTGGGCTCGTCCTCAACCACCAGGGACTGTTTGTGTCCCCGGCCTGGTGTGGACTTGTCATTGTGGTTGGTCTCGGAACTAACCGACTCCTCGGGGTCGTCGATCTCGCGGTGTCTCGCGGATGGCACGACCCCGAGACGACTCTGGCGGGCGCGTTCCCGCAGCCGGCGCCGGGTCGCGAGGAAGATCTCGAGGTAGACGAGGCTCATGAGCAGCAGTGGGATGAAGAAGGAGCCGAGGGACGAGTAGATGACGTAGCCCTGGCGCCGGGTCAGCTGGCAGGGAGTCCCGGGCTCCAACTCCTCGGGCCAGTCGTTCCAGCCGGCAAGGGGCGGCGAGCTGATGGCGCCCGAGAGGATCCAGACGCCGGCGATGGTCGCCAGGACCCGCTTGAGCGTGCGCTTCTGCGCGTAGTTGATTGGGTCGGTGATGGCCCAGTAGCGGTCGAGCGCGATCGCGCAGAGGTTGAGGATGCTGGCGGTGCAGCAGAGGACGTCGCAGGTGAGCCAGAGCTTGCACAAGTGGATGCCGAAGATCCACTTGCCGACGAGCAGGTAGACCACGTTGAAGGGCATCACGAGGATCGCGACCGCCAGGTCCGCGACCGCGAGCGACACGATGAAGAAGTTCTGCACGATGCGCAGCGGCCGGTACGTGAACACGCTGAGAATCACGAGGACGTTACCTAGCACGGTCGCGAGCACCAGCAGACCCAGGGTGAGCGAAGCCGCCGCTGCCTCCCACGTCGGCAGGTTCGAGCCGGTCTCCACCTCGACCGGACCACAACCGCCGTCCCCGTACTCCTCGTTCATCTTCCATTCGGGCCCCCCGCTCAAGTTCATCTCATCCAGGTTACCGATACCTGCAAATGGGAGGAGTTATTAATATCAATGTTGTTAACGTTTGCGTAAGATATCCCGGTAACCGAGGGCGTATAAAACCACATTGCTGAATACGGTATTTGTCACAACGAAAGTATTCATGAAACTATCTTGGGAATGTCGTCAGAACACATTGGAGTATGAATTTCGGAAAAAAATTCTGACGTCCGCAATAGGAATTGAACTCGCAACTCTTCGAGCGGAAGACTGACGCCTTATCCAT
>JABFPB010002359.1:0-20429 GCA_022817645.1 Ceratoteleas bidentatus
ATTAATTCTCTTTAAATTTATCTCATTGTCAGTTAAATTCATAAATTTAACTCAGACTGATTCAGATAAATCGAAATTCATAAAATTGACTCAAGTTTGACTCAGTTACATTGGAATTGATCTACTTGACTCAAATTTGACTCAATTTAATTTAGAAGTTTGTAAAATCCTTAAATTTTATTATAAAAATATCAAATTAAAAAAATATAGCCGATAATTCCATATTAACATGCACTAAAACAATTCCAAAGTTTCATTGCAATTGAGTCAAAATACTCAAACCCTTGAAATTCACCTTACCACCGTCCAATCTTAAAAATTCTCTCCACGATAACATATCTTAAAGCGACTGCAATGTAAAAATACGAATCGCCCCGTCGAAAAAAGTACATTAGAGTGGTGATACGTCAAAGACGTCAAATGCGTGTCCTTGAAATTGCGCAGCACTCCGCGACTGTCCACGTTAAATTTAACGGCGCTATTTTTAATAACCGCCCCCCGTTTTTTGTTCCTGTTTGTCTGGCAAACGAAATGCCATTACACATCGTTCGGATTTCACAGCGAAAGAAGTCCGCAAGATACGCGCAAACAACTCACTTTCGTCGGAGTATCCGGCGATATTATATTGACTTATCCAATATTCAGAATTGAATGGAATAAGGCGAAGTTCCGTCCGGCGTTTACAAGTGAACTACAGACGCGGTCAACTGACCACTCCTTTTTCGTCGGTATTTCTGTCGAAAAATCGGATTATGTTGCGGCAAAGCGACTAAACAAGTTAGAGCTAGTCGATAGTTGGACGTCGAAGCGCGCGCCCCGTAAAGACGAATGTTACGTTGTTTCGGAAAAGTTGCTTTGAAACGATCTGGCAGACCGCCAAACGCATTGTCGTCAGCATATTTATTTCGCCAGCAGTATGCACGTTAGAACAAAAACGACACAGGTTGCAGTGCGTTGGGGTGAATACCTCGTAAAGGGATTGTTTTTCAAATATTGAATAGTGACGTTGAACAATAATTGAGAGAAATTAATTGAGTCAATTTAGAAAGCGGTGACTCGAGTTTATTTTAAAAAAAGTAGATGAAAAACTGAAAAGGGGAAGAGTTTAGAATAATGAATGAACAAATTAATTGAGTCAAAGATATGAGTTAATCATAATTATAATTAACAAAATATGAGTCAAATTGAAAATTAATCAATTATTGACTCGAGATCAATACATTGAATGGAAAATCTTTGAAAAGTGAAAGTAAAGTAAAATAATGGATTTTCAGAAATAAATGATGAAGAAAATGAATTGACTCAATGGCATGAGTCAATTTGAAAAGGAATGACTTAATTTGATTCTTTTGATTCAATTTAAGTAATTTCGAAAAGTGAAATAATGGATTTTTATAAATTACTGATGAAGAAAATGAACTGACTCAATGACATGAATCAATTTGAGAAGGAATGACTTAAGTTGATACTTTCGATTCAACTTAAGTAATTTCGAAAAGTGAAATAATGGATTTTCAGAAATAAATTATGAAGAAAATTAATGTACTCAATGGCATGAGTCAATTTAGAAAGGAATGACAAGTTGATTCTTTCGATTAACTTCAATGGTAAAGAACTTCAAACAATGAAACAGTCATAATGATGGAAATTGAAGGAAAATTCGAAAAAAATTATTGAAACAATTAAAAATTAATTATTTAAGTCGATTCTTTCTTTTTACTCAATGAAAAAAAATACTGCAAAAAGCATTGATAATGGGTTCTGCGAAAAGCAAAAGAACAAAATATAGTATTAATAAATCTATCACATTATAGTAAGGTACAATGTTGAATTTCAATTTTAGTTGACTTTCTATACCCAAATGGAAACGCCAAAATTCAACAAATTAAATTAATATAAAAAATTCAAAAAATGCAAACACCAATATCAATTAATCAAACTCCTCTGACATAATTCCAAATCAATTCTTCATGACAGCAACGTCTTTATTTTCAATCCATTTTTATCTTTGCAAAAACGCTCGACTAAACTGACAATTCTCCTCCATTATGCAAATCCTTCCTCGTCCAAGTGGGCGTTCTTCACAAGCCTGCCAACCGCGATTGCTTAATCCCCTAATTAGCCAGGTAATCATCGCGATGATGCCACTTGTAAATAGCTTAATCGCGTGTAAGTATTGATTAGCCGATGAGCGATCTATTGTGCGAATATCGTTCGGCCCGTATGCTGGGCGAAATTGCGCTGAAATTGAATATGATTATAATATTTCTAGTATTGTTACACGTGACAGAGGCACACATATGTTATTACACAATAGGAGATTCCAAAATACTTTTCTAGGTAGTAACCCAAAAATTATTGATTTTTTATGAAATCTATTCACATTTTCATTTTTAGGAGCCAGAAATCCTTTGATCTGAGTATAAACCGACTATGTTTGGAATTTTTTTCAACATTCGACTTTTTCAAAATTGTCTAAGTTTTGAAAACTGTTCCCACTTTTTCCAAATTCCATACACTGCCGATTTTGTACCCAAATTAAAAACAGAATTGCAACAACAGAATTGCAAAAACAAAATATCAAAAAATCGAAAACAATTTTTTAATTCTAAAAAATCGCTCAAAATTGCCTTTTTTTAAAAAAATACAAATATATGCTAGTGAGTAATCAATCTGGCCAATTTTCTCATGCCAAAAACATCGATTTGAAAAGTTTCCACCAAAAGTTGAACTATTTCTCAACGTCTTACTATCTCAAAATTTGTATGTCAATCTGATCAGCTTATGCGATACATAATCAAACAAATGTTAACTTTTCCAGCATCGTAACGCAAATCGCTGAGACGTTACATTTCGAAGCATTTGAGCTGATTAACGGTGTTCAATTTTGATCGGTGCGCCAATTAGCGCGGCTTTTATTAAATTAAATTAAACCGGGTCGTAACGAGAATATCAAGCGGCTCCGGCGTGCGCTGTAAAAATGATGAGCCGGCTTGTTTGCGGCGCCTTAATTGTAAAGCTAACAGTTGCGCGGAACAAGTTCTAACGCGGCGACGTAACCTATAAAACGCTAATTGCGCGGAAGTTTCGGCGACTTGTATCTCGGCTGAGTTCGGCGGAACTTCCGGGGAAGGATGCATTTGAGGGGGAATTGGGTTGGTGATGTCTTTGGAAAAGAGGAATTGTACATGCGGGAATTCGGAATTGAATTGCGGATATGGAAATGTAGAGCTTAAGGGGCTTAAGTCGAATCCAGAACTGAAGCATTTAAGAAAACAGACTTAAATATAGAATTGAAGTTAACATTGTGGATATGGTGATTTGGAATTGTTGATATTTTTCACCTCATATGAGGTTTGAGGTTAGGTTGGTGATATAATATCGAATAAATAAACTGCTGAGTAAAACCAGCACTACACCTCTTGCACATCAATTTACAGCACGATTTATATCGATAGAAATAATAAAAATGAGATCTTGGAGCGTGACGACAAAATTCGGCGAGTTCGTTTCAACAGTCACGATATCAGAGAGAGAGAGAGAGGTTAATCGCGAATCGTTGGGAGCGAACATATTGTCGATTACAGCGCCACTCGCGATGACATTATATGAGCGTTGAGATAGAGAACTATATTTATGTGTATAGTTGAATTACATTGAAAGTAGAATCATTTTTTAATACAATTAAACATACACTCCCAAAAAAATGCGCTATTTCCTGCAAAAATTGTCCACCAGAATAAATTGAACCCAAAAACTCGATTTGCAAACCTCAAACCGACCGTTTTAAACTGAAAAATTCGATTTTCCTATCGTCGAATTTCACACTTCCGGAAACAGGACGACGTGCAAAGTGCGACTCGGCGCTTTTAAATTGAAAAATGCCAGCGACCGCAGCGCCCCCGACGCCCGAACAATGGAACCCTTGAATTTCCGTCGGGTAATGTGCATAATGCCGCTTTATCGCGGGTATTCCCGGCATTGTGCGTGGATGGCTGAAAAAATAAATATCCGCGGCGCCGAGTGATCGGCGTTCGACCCAATTCCTCGTCGACTGTTTACAGCGCGCCTCAATAGCGGCAGAAGTTTCCGTAAAGCGCCGTAAGCGTTCACGCGGCGCGATTAATACAAACGATAATTCGTGCCGAGCTGTCTCCGGTTCATCGCACATGGGGCACTGTTTAGGTTCTCCGGGCATCGCGATGGGTCGACCGCGAAAACAATTCCTGACCGTTTTTTGACCTGATATCGCGAATCGATATTCGGGCTGAATCAATATCATAATTATTGTTTCAATTCAACTGCAAAATCGACGAACAGAAGAGAAATTCTGAGGGAAAAACAATAGAGATGCGAGATTGAGTCAATATTGATTTTGAGGTATTTGATTTTTACTATTGGATTATTATTTTCAGTGATTTCGGGAAACTTATATATTGATTTGATGTTAAAAGGACCTACAAACATCCTTTTATTGTTATTAAATAATATCGTATTGATATTGACTTAAAATTGACTCATCAATTTTTAATTGATGATGTGTTGAACTTTATTCCCGCTTTACCACTTTAGTACTGATTCAATATTGACTCAACATTGATTAACTCAATACTGACTGACTCAATACTGACTTGATATTGATTGAATGTTGAGGTAACACTGACTCAATATTAAGTCTCTGGTCTATTAATATTGACTCGACATATTGAATCTATGCTATATAATATTGACTCCATATTTACTTAATCGAAATTTAGTTATCATGTTTGTATTAACTCAATATTGAAAGATCAACAACAAAAAATATTGATCAAAATATCTATGAATAGATTTAATCCTAAATTACTAACCCATCAAGTCAAAATCAATATTGACTCAACATCGAATCAAGATCGATTTTTGCGTTTCCTTACAGCATTCATTAAATACGTTCTCCTTTCAGAAATCCTTCACATAAGCATCATAAGTTGTTTAAAATAAAATTTAACCCAATTCCTCTTTCCTCAGAATACATTTCTCAGACAATGATTTTTCCTGATTTGTCCAAACTTTTTGGAAAACGCTTTTCTGTCATTGCGAGTGTATTTCGAAAGGATGCCCTCATTCCCGAAATCTCAATCACAAGTGGGTAAAACCTGCCGACAAACAAATAACACGAATGACCTATTGGATTAGACTTACCCAACGGAGCGATAAAGCCGAACAAACCGGTCATTAAGTTTTCAATGCCTGCGATTCCGATAGTAAATGTTCAACTTGATTTCGTCTTAAATATCGCGCGCTTCACGTTCGCCGTTCAATATTGTTGCAGCGCCGTAATCCCGGGCATTAAACTAACGTCCTCGAAATCCCACGTAGCTCGTAGACGACGCGCTTTGCGCCATGCAAAATTCGTTTTCAGGGCCTCGGGACAACCGTTGGGACAGTTTTCTTATCGACCGATTTATATTTTTGTTTCGAAAGATTTGTTCATTGACGTTATCTCGAGTAGAATTGGCAGCTTTCGTGAGAATGCAGCGATTTCGAAAAATGAATCGCAAGGACAATTCTAATATTGAATTTACGAAATGTTTATAATAACTGTATGAATCGTTGAGTCATTATTAATATTGATTCAATACTGAATTGACTCGAAAGTCTTTTTTACTAATATTGACTAGATCACGATTAATTGTTATTGAGTTCAAGAAGTTTTATCTGAATATTAATTTAACTTGATTGACTCAAAGAATTGATTCAATTTTATATAAATGTGTTACTGAATCAATTAAGTCAAATCAGTACAACTAATGAAATTAACAAATCATCAATTCTATTACAATCACTCGTTAAAAATGCTGATTTAATTTTAACATTCAAAACTGACTCAACATTGACTCACCAATATTAACTCACTATAAGTCTTTTGAGCGTCAAACATAAATGTCGCCAACAGAAATCTTCAATCTATTTTCATACGTGTATTAAAATCCGCAATATCTAAATGGCTAAGCCATAACCGTGAAACTTGCAAGTGTACGAGACAGTATACTCCACGGAATCGTGAGTTGCAACCAGAACCCTTATCATTCATAGTTTCGGCTGGCACGTAGAAAAAACGCGCGAATATCAGGCTGCCGCCGGGGCGGGCGGCTATATAGGTACCGCGAAATTGCAGCTATGTGTGCAAGCGATGACGTAAGCGTGCGCCGCGAAAATGGGAGAGCAGGTCGCGCCTCCGCTGCAGCCAACCAATTCGCTTCGCCCCGACTACCCGTGGCACCGCTTCCATCTACCGAAATTGTTTGCTTGCTAATTGTTTATTTCGCCATATTCATTTTTCGCTGTATTATATGCACGAAGGAACTTGAGTAATTCACATTTGGTTAGACTTTTGTGGAGACGGTTTAGATTAATGAGTTTGGATGGATTATTTTGAACAATCACCATTTTGAGTGTTTTTTGAAAATTTAAACATGGAGGTTTTGAATTTTCAGTAATCACGATTGTGTTTAGAATGAAAAGTCCTTCAGTTTGAGTACAAACTCGATAGGGCATGTAGTGTTTTGAGTTGTACACATTTTAATATTGAATTTACGAAATGTTTATAATAACTATATTAATCATTGATACATTAATAATATTGACTCAATATTGAATTTACTCGAAAGCCTTTTTTACTAACATTGACTTGATATTGATTGATTATTATTGAGTTGAAGTTGAGTGAATATTAATTTAACTTAATTCCCATTACGGAATCAACTTACAAAAACTGAGTGTCCCTTACACGATTTGATGTTATTTTTAGAATAACACGATTTGATGTTATTCTAAAACCAATAACATCAAATCGTGAAATAATCAAAATGTTGAGGTCATCGCGGTCAAAGACCCATTTCTCCGAATCTTCGGATCGAAAATAATGAAATTACGAAAATGTTTCGTGCGGTTTGGCTCGCAAGGAGTCGGGTACTCCAAAAGCTGACCTCGTTATGAAACGATCTTACATTTCTTTGACTTCGTGCGTTTTGCCGACGAATTCGGTAGAATTCGATTTTCGACGGGTTCCAACTTCATTTGGCAAAATCTGCCGGAAACGCAAAAGTGTTTAATTAAAAAATCGCTCGCTGATTTTTTGCGCCTCGCCGTCGCTTTGAATACAATCGACTCTTTCTATTTGCCGAAAGGATTTGAACCCGCTTTTATGAGTTAATAAAAACCGAACGAAATCTTTAATAAACGCATTTCGTTATTTCGCCTGAGAGTGTATTTATACTATTTGCGGGGTATAATGAATTTTTTCGCCGAAACTGGGCGAACAAAGAAGTAATATTTTTAAATACCAAGTATCGGAAACTTCGTTTTGTCGGCGGGATTTCGACGGAATTTCCGTCGAAAATCGGATACCCAGATCCAATCGAGATCGATAATAAAGCCACCGGATTTAGCCGAAATTATAATCCATTGGTACTTGCGATGAATAGAACAATTTTCCGCGTCTAAATAAAAGCGGCTCGTTGTGTCGGTCGCTTTAAGTTGGCGTGGGATTATTTATTTCCAGTTCGGGCCGAAGTTTCTTTCATAAATTTCACCTCGAGTGCCGATTTATTTCCCGCATTTTCATTTGCAATAATAAATTCGACTATCGGTTTATTACGAATATCCATTTTCGTTCATTTATAATGCGATTCGCGAAACGCGATCCAAGTGCTGTGAAATGAAATGTAGGTATTTCTCATATATTATTTTCATATATTTGATCGACGTGAACATTAGTTTATTTAGAGAGTTATCGAAAAATGTTGCCATTGGTAATACGTTAAAATTATTTGCACGAGATGTGTTAAAATTGAACCACAGAATTCGCAAATAATTTTAAACGAAATTATTGAATTAATATTCATATGAAATGTTCATTGAAAGAATATAAGTTTAGATTCAGTATTTAAAATTCGTGATATCCATCTTTATTTAATATCTTGCTTTGTTAATATTGTCTTGACTTCACTGAAAAACTAATTCAATTTTGACAAGTCAATGTGCACTCAATGTAAGTCGAAACATACATTCGTTAGTTGAATCAGTATTGGATTATTAGTACAATGATTCAGTATTTAAAATGTCATACAATGACTAAATATAGAGTTTATAATTAAATGAGAGTATATTGAATCAGTGCCAGAATGATGGAATGTTGCATCAATAACGCTGTGATTGAATATTAAATCAATAATTCAATGACTCGTTATTGAGTTAATAAAACATGGTTCCAATAATTGACTCAATAATGCAATAATTGAATTCTGATTATAATAATCGAATATTGAATGATTAATGCAATGACTCAATTGACTCATTTCTACAGCGACAATTCATTGAGTCAATAACAAATTAAAATGCATTAATTAAATGTTAACTGAACATTAAGTCAATAAATATTCAACTCAAAAAATGCAATTACTCAATATTAACTTAATAAAAATATTCATTTTTGCACAATAATATAACAGCACAATATTTCATCAATAATACAATAATCAAATCAATAACGCAATAGTCGAATCAATAATGCAATAATTCCGTATTGAATCAATGCTCCATCAACAAATCATCGAGTTAATATCGAATCAAAATACATCACTTCGATATGTACTGAGCATTAAGTCAAAAAATCCCCAACTCCAAGTAATGCAATCATAACATTTTCTCTTCATAGTCGTTTTGACTCAATATGTCTTCATTCAAACAATATTGAGTCAATATTAAGTATTAACTTAATATTGACTCAATATTGACTCAATATCGAATATATTATGGTTTCGCTACGCTACATAAATTCGTAATTTATTTTGATCGAAATGGTACAAGAAAAATAGCTCAATAACTTAACATATGCAATTTTAGCTATACTTAAAAAATATATTCCCTGCCGTAACCTGCCACACTTGCATGGACGGTGCCCGCGGCGTGAAGTATGACGCGGCGCATGAATCACGCGCGCGCCACAACACGTGCCTGGGCGATCCTGCCGGCCGGTTCCATTCATCGTACCGCCGCGGATTATATTTTATCGCCAGTCGGGCCGCATTCGTTATTCCGCTCACAATGGATACGTTCGGAATGCCATTTTTTCGGGGAACGTTCACCCGGGGGTCTGTTTCACCCCGACGTGAATTTCATCTGGAATATGTTGAAAATATATCCAGAATGTCGAGAAGAGTGGGAGGAAGTATGATGAAAATATAGTGAAAGCAAAAGGGAGATGAGTATGTTGATAACAACACAACATATTTAAAATTTATTGAATGTTGCAATATATTAAAAAATGATGAGATTATGTTGAAGTGCTGAAAATGTGAAAATATTGTCAGTGGAGAATATTAATTTATATTTATTACAAATTAATATGTTGAATCACATGAATTAAATGATTATGATGAAAATATAATGAACATTTCAAAAAACTCTACTATTTTGGATTGTATTTTAAAAATATATTGCAGATATATCACAACCAAATGATTTCTAAATTTATTGCCGAGAATTTCACTTCAATCAACTGTAGTTAAAAGCATGATTTCAACGTTGGTCACACGCGAATCCCGAAACTTTCGAAATACACTGCAATATGAACAGCGTCCGATCAAAATATATATTCGATTACCCGAAACATAATTAAAACTTTTTAAACACGCGGGCAACATTTGGAAAAAGTTTTAATCACATTTCCCGCGCCCAACAAGTTTGAAAAAGTTTACTGGGTTACACGCGCCACATCGACACATGTTCCGTAAGAATCGCGCGATGTACGTGTGAATGGACATGTGACACGTGACATTGAAAACGCAAATTGAACGCTTCATCCCCGAATACCGAGTCTGGCCGAATTAAAAGTCTTAATGGACTCTGGACGCTCGACGTAGATAATAATCATAAAACATACTTTCATAAAAAACGTCGTTTTCGGATGCTGCCGTGTAAGTTCTAAGTGCTCTTCTATGTATGGATGACTATATTTATGATTTTGTTATAGATATAGTGAAAATGTTTAAATTGGAGATATATTAATTTTTTTAATATGGTATATATAACAATTTCGGAACATAGTGAAAATTCATTAATATTTAAAGTTGTTTAACGAATTGAGAATATATCTTTACTACCAGTTGATATGTTGAAAATTCAGTCAAATTATTAGCATGTTCCATTAGTATGCTGAAAATATACTCAACATTTTAATATTTTCAACGAATATTTCGAAAATATTTTCATCATATTAGTTCTGACAATTGATGTTGAGTACTTACAACACACACTGTACTAGTCAACATATTAATATATTCAATTAATATCTTGTAATTATGTTAAAATATATTTCTACGTTGACAATGAACGAAGGAATTTTCAACATATTAGTATCCCATTTTAAATTCACTGATTCTGAATATGTTTAAAATATCGTTTCATCGCTTCGTTCTACTTCCTCAACGCGATATGTTCCGGCATACATCTTAACATACCGCTCCATATACGATCGTTCGCGGATGAAGATTAACCAAGAAATGGCGTCGAAAATGAAGTGAAATTCCGAATGTAAATTGCCGCGGCCCCGACCCATTTCCGAGTTACACCCGAGGATTCGCGATTCGCGGTTCGTGTGACGTCACGTTTGCATACCCACCGGAAGTTGCGCGACTTCAACGACAAACTCGCCCCGAAGTTTCGCACATGAAAATATATTCCTAAATGTATGTTGAAATATATCTAATATATTTCGGCAAAAAATAGTACAATTCGTGTATTTTTTCATATACTTATCACATGTAAACAAATAAATGTATACAAAAATATAAATATATTTATATGTTGTATATATTTCATATATATGTTTTGAAAATATATATGTATAAATTTTAAATATATAAAAATATATTGGAAATATATTTTTGCGACAGAAAATTGTATATTTGCATATATATTTTGCAAATATACTTTTATCGTGGCGTTTTATTGAAGTTGATGCGTCCTTGGCTCTTATCGGGCATATATTTTTTGAGTTCTGTCGTGAATGAGGGATTATTTATCGTGATAATTGCCGCGGACGTTAACCGAATTTCAACCTCGGACTATTTCGCTGCTAGATGCAGCAGAATAAGTAATGACGAACGAGAGTCGAGCTGGAAATGAGATGTTTTGTATCGTTTCGATAATGAGGAAAATTGAAAATATATTAAAAATATATTAATAATCTAACAGTATATCTAGAGTTTGAATTTTTAGAAGCTGAGAATATTTGAATTCTCAATTCTGAGCATTTTTCAAAATTAGTTTAAATTAAAACTTTTAACTTAATCCCATATATAATTATAATAGTTTTATAATATGGGATTGAGTTAAAAAAATTAATTTGACTTTGCACTCCAGCTATTCTATCAAGCCATTTACCACAAATTAATTTAAACGAAACGCAGTAAACTACAAAAATGTTCTCCTAAAATTATTTCCATTCGTTGAAAAAGGTCAATTTTGAAAATTGAACATACTCTTTTCGTTTGCAACGCGTTTTCAGTACATTTTCGTTATATTTAATTCGTTTCCAATAATACATCAAAGCAAATATGCGAACAATTTTCCGCCGAAAGTTATTTTAATGCAAATAAAACAACGAAAACAAGGAAATTTAAGGCAACGTCATACAATTTTCCGGATTTTTTTTCGTTTGATATCATTGTTTCACAACTATTTACACTCTATGATGAAATATTTATATCCACCGCTCTCCAGTTGATCTATTTTTAGATAAAATAGTCGACGAACATTGTTCCCGTAATTCGGAAACCAATTATGCAATCGATGTCGAAACTAACGCGCTCAAGGCGGTGTCGACGTACGTTCAATTTACACTAATAAATGGGACTGCGAGATAATAAAAATAGCCCGATCTGTTTAATGCCGAATACATCGATATACATATATATCTATACGCACACATTTCGGAGTGTTTGAATTGTTCCACGTATCTATAGGACTACTTCGAGTCGTTCAAATATCTCGAGCAGTTACTTAAGATTAAATTCTTCTATCTCGAGCACACTGCCTTTTTAAGACCTATTTCTAATATTAACTCACGTTATTGAAATGAGCTTACAACTATTGCATTCTACGGAGTAGAGTGGTTAGAAATTATTATATGAATTTTATTTCGTATGTCTAATTGTGTATTATATTTTGTTCGACTTATTCAACTTTTGAATAAGTCGAATAAGTCGGCTTATTCAAATTTGTCGAAATCGGCCATTTCGACAAATAACTCGTAAAACGTCAAAACTAATTATGTTTGAGTCATATTGATTATCAACATTGAATTACATTTCTATAATAGTTCTTAAAATATTTATCAACATTGACTTTGAGTGTATCAATAATGTCAACATTGACATTGTTGATAAATGAGTCAATGTTGACATTGTCGATAAATACTGACATTTATAACCATTGACTTTGAGTCAATGTTGACATTTATCAACACTGACTTTGAGTCAATGTTTTTCAACATTGACTTACAGTATTGATCTCAACTCAATCATTGATCAACATTGAATGAACCTTAAATCTAGCCTAAATATCGTCACTGCAGCTAAACAATAAAATAAGTCGACACTGACTTTTGAACCCGGGTTAAAAGATGACAAGGTTAGGAGTTGAGCGAATCGGGTAACGGGAGAAGTCGATCGCGAAGCACGTCTAGGGTATTGCTTGGTTTGCTTGAGGGTGTCCGGCGAGCCTTCCGCTCAGAATTGTACGGAACGTCGTACGCCAATTTGAGCATTTACCTAAGCCAGGCACGTAGACGACGAGATACGATAATAATAACGACGGGCGTACCCGGGAATACCAATTGTCGAGATTGCCTTGGCGAGCAATTTCGTTCAAATAAACGCATTAGAATGTATGTCGTTGGGCATTGTTTCGTTCATTGAATGTTTCGGCGGCGCGCGACCGGGCTTGCTTTGGCTTGGTAATTAGTTGGGCAGACTGCGACGCCGAGTGTATCGGCCTTGTAGTCTCACAGAAACCCTCGGCAGAAGTTTATAAAGCTAGGTTATAAAGTTAGGTTGGAAGGGAAGCTGGACATTGACGATCATCTTTTTTTATCAACATTCACTCAACGTAGGTCAAACAAGAGTTTGAAGATAAGTCATCTTCAAATGACTCATTCTAAATGAATATTTAGACGGACGTAAAGAAAAATGTTTCTCTTTTTATCAACATTGACTTAACGTGAGTTAGTTGATGATGATAAGTCTAGGTTGAGTTGACTCTGAATCGGTTTGTTCTTTAGAACTCAAATCTCATCAGCGTTGACTCAGCTTGACTCGACCATTTATCGACATAAATGGTCCATTCTTGTTCAAATCACACATAATTCGAATTAAATCAGCATTGACTCAACATTGACTTAAATAACATTCATTATCGTCTGGAAATCGATCAACTTGAACACAGCCCCAGAAACGGAAGCTTAAGTCAATTCCGATATCGGATTATTTGACTCGTCGGATATTAATAAGGGCGGTCATAACATCCGAATTGAGCCGCGAGATGGACCGGCGCGTTTCGATTTAACATTTTAATGAAGAAAGTTTCGCAGCCATATTTCAGACCGTCTTTTACGTCCCGCGGCGCAATAAAAAGTGTAATTAAGCAGAACCGCCGCGAAAGAATTTGTGAATTAGAAAACTGCATTCTAATTTCCGGCGCGTTTTCAGCCGTTTAACGAGCTCCCGCTGCCGCCGCCGTGGCGAGAGAAACGGGCGTCGTATTTCAAACGCCCGAGCCTTTTTCAAAGCCCGCTATTGGCGGCGACTCTGGTTACACTGATCCGATCGCTCGGGGTTTTCGACGACTTGGCATCGATCTTCGTCGGCATTCCCGAAATCGACGTCAGGTGGCGTTGGTGGAAAATGGTCTCCTTGTAAGTTCGAAAATGTTGAACCGAAGTTTTGTATCAAAATCAGGTTGTCTCGATTGTTTTTCTACCGAAATTGACTCTTTTTGAGTCTTTTCTCAATTTTGACTCAAAAAAGTCAAATTTGATTCTTTTCTCGAGTCAAATATGACTCGAGAAAAATTTGACTCGAAATTTTATAGTCAAATCAATTCAAAAATGTCTGTGACGATTAATTTGAGTTAATTGTAATTTAATAAATCGATTTTTTTAAACGTGATTAATTGAATACATTTTTATTGAGTCAAATGAAGTGTAAATAAATCAATTTTGATTGAGCTAATTTTCGTTTTGAATTGTCAAATGAGATGTTAGTTATACGATTGTAGTTGATTTGAATACTGATAAATAGTTAACTTAATTAATTTAGTATAACCCAACTGAAATCCGCGTTTCAGTTTAAATTAACTGAACTGATTTATATTGTGTCACCTGGAATGAAATTGACTTGTGATAATTCAAGTCAATTTCGTTGATCTAACTAAACTATAGCCTACTCAACTGAAGTTGACTCAGGTAACCTAAAATGATTTCACTTAATTGCAAATAAGTTAATATGACTAAAATATTGTCGACTGCCTTAAACTTAATTTATCTGAAATGATTCGACTTGATTCATCTTTGAAATTCAAAATCAATGAATTGCAACTTTAGTGAAATTTGAGTAAATTACACATCACTTGATGCAAATTAAATAAAAATTTCATTTGTTACATTAAAAATAAATTTAGAAGTGAGTTGTAAAACATTTATCAAAATCAGTATGAGTAAATGTAAAAATCTGGTTGGAGAACATATTAATTTCCGTTGAAATATTACATTTCACGTTTTAACATAGTGGACTGGACTTTTCGGGCGACTTTTCGGAGTAAATTTATTTCAGGAAGAAACGATATTTTTTGCCCTTTGTTCTTCGTCTGTAAATTTGCAACCGAAGATTCGGGATAAGAAAAAAAAAGAAGGATAACGTAGAACTGATTCATTGGCGTGACGAAAAAAATCTTACCATGACCTTCGTCAGAAATCTCCCTTGAGCGAGGCTCTGCCAGGAACTGATAATAAAGTTGATTTATAAGTACCCAGGGGTCGTTATTACGTGATCATTTCGGGTAATTTAATTTCGTCAAAATCAACGATAGGCAGGTCAATTTGGATTAAGTAAGTCAAGTCACTTCCAAGATTTTAAATTGAAGTCTATTTTTTTAATTTACAATTTTCAACGAAATCTGATTTAATAAATAATAATTATTTTAACGTTTTTGGAAATTTGTGTCAGTAACAAATAAATTGTTTATTTTATGTTATTTATATAGTGACCTCAATAAAGCAGTTCAACGGTTTAAATATTTGATGTATAATTTGTTGAATAGGTTACACGAACATTACGTGGGTGTAACATAATTAGTTATTTCATATTAAACCAGGCTTTGCATCAAACCGCAGTTGGGCGACAAGAATAAAAGGCCGCGGCTAATTAATGAATAATGCAATCAATTAGAGGAATTTACGCAAAATGCGAAAAAGGCGATACGCTTAATCGTAGGTAATAAAAGATTTCATTGCCAATAAGATTTTACAAATATACTGTTATTTTGCGAGAATCCCCGATAAATAATTTACCTCGAATTATTACTTTTCAATCAATTCCATCCAATTATTTAAAGAGTTTCTCTCAATAAATACAACGTTTATTTTCCTGTTCTAATTACTTAATTTTATAGTACAAAACAAAATATAAAAATGATTGAATATAAAAATATTGTTAAAAATAATAATAAAAGTTATTAATTAAAAATTCGAACAAAACGAATTAAACGAAATTTAATCGGTTATGAATATTTTAGATAATATTATTAGAGAATAATTCGTACCAGCAGTTTCACTTCAATTAGTATATCTCGAATGTTTTTGGTAGAATAACGCAAATTGTACAAATAAATGGAAATATAAAATGGGCTGAAATATTGATATTCGTGTAACTATTGCATGTGAACTTTCGGAAGGAAACAGTTTTCCTACTCATACTATATATATACATATATGTCCGGTATATGTATATTAGATGGATGCTTATCTCTTCTGTGTATAATACGCATATATTACGTCTTACAGCCTATCGAGGTTAACAGAATTCTTCAAAATAACTCACACGCAACAAGATTTTCACTTTCGTGAAATGAACTTCCGAGGTGGAAAATGGGCTCTTCCGATCGAAGGTCATTATACCTTGTCCTGATAAATTTTGATGGATTGTGCATTTTTAATGGTACAATCTGATTAATGAAGTGAAACTTTTTTCTTAGAGAGAATATTTGGTAAATTTATGTTTTATCGGAATTATTATAATAATGCTAATGACTACTCTCATTTTTCTAAGTTGAATTGTGCATATTTACTTTTTGACCTAAAAATTACTCATTTAAGTTTTTAACATAACATGCATTTTTTAATCATGAGGGCTGATTTTATAAACGTTGTTTAGGACTTAAATGTAAACAAAATAATTGTTTAGATATATAACAATAATACTTATATGTTTATATTCGATCCAATTCTGTAGTCAACATTTAGTTTGATCAGTGTTAATTAAGTCAAAGTTAATCAGTCAATTAAATCCGCATTTCATAATTAATTAAGTCTACTTTAATTAAATGCTAATTTGTGATAGATTTATTAACACGTTAAAAGTAATTGAGCTTGACAACTGTATAGGTGGTCTTAATGTGGTCATAATGAGTTATTCACTCCAATTATTGTTTATAAATGGTGGATTAATTATAAATGACCCTTAATTAGACATGTTTTCATGTTTAACGACGTCGAATGGGTGGATAATATATGTATAATGAATTTGTATTTTCAATCTGACAGGTTTCACAAATAAATTAATAGAACTTTATTATTAACATGTTTATACGAACTAAATATCAGAGATGTAGAATACCGCCAATTTCGTTATTTTGTTACCATATTGTTATTGTTACAAATAACGAAATAATTATTATTTACAACATTCTTAATGTAGTTCGGTCGTCACAGATGCTAATTAAAACAAAAACTTACCAAATTTACTACCATTGGTGTAAACAAATGTTAACAAAAAACATTTAATAAGTTACCACAACTATCAATAAAAAACATGAAGTGACTCAATTTACCTGAGTCAATTAAGTATGTCACAATTTTGCCAACTTTACTAAATTAAAGATCGAGTCGCAACAACTCTGAGTCAAACACTGCAAGGTAAATTATGGCTCCGGGACGATTGACTCACGATTTTTTTCACTCATTAAATTAACTTGATTAATCTCAGTCTCACCAAATCATCTCAATAACTCACACAATGAATTCTTACTTCATTAATAAAATCGAGTCAGAGCTAATCTAAATAGAACATTCAGATCAATTCACTGCAGCTTTAATTAAATCAATTAATATCGAAATAATTTAACACAACTGGACAAAAATGATTCGAAACCATTCCGATTGAAGTATTGCAAGGTCAATCACGACACTATAATCATTGACTCAGCGTCATTCTATTTATTGAAATAAGTCAATTTAACTCAAACTCGCTGAATCAGCTCACTTCTGACTCAAATCAATTGACTCACTGCAGCTCCAGTCAATTAAATCAATCCATATCACGGAAATTTTATGAAGTTCGACCAAATCGATTCGATAGAACTCTGAGTCAAACATTGCATGGTCAATTATGACACTGTAACGAATGACTCACGGTCGTTCCGAGTCTTGCCCACCTGCCGCAAGTCGCGAGACACTGCGGGCAGCGACGTCATCAGAATGTGACGTCCGCGGGGGTGGCCCAAGCATCGGAAAGTGAGAACGCGCCCGAGGAAGAGGAAGCGCGCGGCGCACGTGCGCCGCCGCCGATCCAGCGGGCGCGTGTTGCCAGCCCGCGGGATTTCAGTTCCTCGCGAGCCGCGAAGCGTGTCACGCGCGCCCGCGCGATCCTGTTCGACGTCAGTTCTCGTACGCGTTTGTGAATGAAAAAGCGCGCGTATGAATGGCGCTCGTGTCGAATTTGCGTGAGTGTCGTGAGTTTGTGCTGACAAAACGGAAATTCGCAGCATCGCAGCAGAGAGGTTTCACCGGGTTCGACGGGTGACTTAAACTGGTAGGTGAACTTTTGAATCAATCCGCGGTGAACGTCAGTCAAAAGTTTTGCGAGTTTTGGACTGGATTTCGCTCCAGAGGGGTCGTGAGTCAAAAGTTTTGTAGGTTTTGTAGGCCAATAGGCTCCAGAGTGATTGTGAGTCAAAAGTTTTGTAGATTTTGTAGGCCAATAGGCTCCAGAGTGATTGTGAGTCAAAAGTTTTGCGAGTTTTGGAGTGGATTTAGCTCCAGAGGGGTCGTGAGTCGAAAGTTTGGTGGATTTGGTAACCGACTTCAGGGTGATCGCGAGTCAAAAGTTTTGCAAATGTTGGAGTAGATCTGGCTCCAGGGAGAACGTGACTCAAAGGTTTCGAGAAGATTTGGTTTCAGGTAAACTGTGAGTCAAAAGTTAACGTGCATTTTGGGGTCGAATTGACTCAACTGACAAAAAATTGTTACAAACTGTTCCAACCTGTCATCATGGTGACAGTAAGTCAAAAGTTATACGGATTTTTGACTCAGTTTTACTGCAACGTGATCGCGAGTCTAAACGTTTGTGCATTTTAGTGAATTTGACTCCAAAGTGAACTTGATGTCAAATTCACTAAAACAACTCCTTCCCAACTCCTAGTTTTTTTAGTTAACTTGATTATGAAAATATTTTTAGTCAAAATGTGTCCAGTTTCGTTGCGGGACTATCTAGTTCATTAAGCAATTGGAAGATAAGGAGAAAATGGAAGGGAAATTTCATATGATCGTAACCTGTCGGCAAAAATGGAATTTTTCGGATTTGATATCTGAGTTAATCTAATCTCAAATAGTGAATCAACGATGGTAACGCAGTGAAGAGGTTCTCGATTATTCAAATCGACCAGTGAAAATGTGTTGCAAATTGGAAGTTAACAAGTGATGTCGTAATGAGTCAAACTATACACAATTTTGACTTTTAAATAACCTGTCAAATCTCCAAACCGTGTAGTATCATCCAGGTACTACACGTTTTTGCCGACATTTATTTCTTTTAATTATAAACCCACGAAATTTAAAAAATCGACTCAAAATCGATCGAAAATTATCAGCAAAATTCACGCAACGGCCAGTGACTTATTGGTATCACAATACAAAAATTATAACCTGAAATTGAATTATTTCGGCGACTTTTTAATTGCCATCAGCCACTCGACTCAGCACTTTGTGACATAATTCGGCACAATTTCGCGCGAAACAATATTGACACGTGTTTTGGAATACTTGTGAAACTCCGTCCATTTTATTTTTAACGCCGCCGTCTTATCTCGCGAGAGTATACACACGACGTCGAGTCTCATTAACCTGCATTGACTAAAAAATCCGTCAGAAAATCTCGACTTCCACGGTAATCAAACGCTCTCGCGAATTCGAGTCAAACGAGGTTTGCCAACGAATGACTTACCTAGCGTTTCGAGCGTAAAGTCTCGGGATCGCATTGAAACGAACGTAAAACGAGATTATCTTTGAAATATAAATAGAAGCGAAGTGATAAAAGTAACGAAATCATTCGCGTTTTATGCGCCGTGTAATCGCCCGAGTCTGGGGCGACACTTTTTTTCACGTCGGACCTCTATTTGTTTGACTCGTATTGTCACGCGTGCGACAAATATGTTACCAGTTACGGCGTGGATAAAATTGCGCGATTCCCGAATAATTTACGACTCGCCAGTCGACCGATCGCCAGATTTTATTTGTCGCGGGAAATTCGCGAGCAGAAGAATGATTACAGCGCGATAATTCGAGTGTCGCTCCTTAAATTATAAATAAGCAAGCACGTCGACAATGTGGGGATATATGTAGTTGGCGAAACCGATTCCTCGCGACGATTTATCTCGGCGAAGGACTTAGCAATAATAACATTTCAATATTTACTTGTACGTTCTCGGCCCGACTATGAATTGCAGGATAATATTTGTAAATCATTTTGTTCCACGGACGATATGTCTACAATTTATATTCGCGAAAAGTCTTACACAAATAATCTTTTGGTGTGACAAATCCAGTTATTTAGACCGTACTATTGAGTCATTTTGATACTGAGTCATTTTTATTAATTTTTTTTCGTGATATTGAGTCATTTCTATTCATATTTTCTTTGATTATTAACCACCTCATTCATTATGAATCGTTGCTTGTTAACCTTTAGAGAACAGGGAGTTTTTTGGCGACTTTTTTATTTTACAAGGTAGAACTTTTTAGTTATCATCAATGGAATGATCGAAGAAAAATCCGAAAAAACACATTTCTTGAGCGAAGAGAAACTTTCTTGACTCAAGAGAATTTTTGTCTTAAT
>JABFPB010002360.1:0-20416 GCA_022817645.1 Ceratoteleas bidentatus
TTATAAACGCTTGGCAAAATTATGTTATGTTTATATAGAATGATTGATGTATTAGATAGGCATTCTAAATATAAAAAAGAAATGAAGTTTAATATCGAATTGACTGAAGTGAAAAAAAATAGTCAAATCAAGTCGAATATACTTGCTTCGAGGATATGAAATCCAAGTATATTATATACTTGGTTGCAATCGGATTATTTTTTTGAGTGCATTAACAACACGCAATGATGACAGTAGACGTAAAGCTGTATTATAATTTTCGTCAGATTCCCATAACGACGATTTTTTTATCTATTTTTAAAAAATCGGTGTTGATTCTGAATCGAGTAAATAATCGATTTGCATTAGTTGTAAATCCGCCAAAGTACGCTTTTTCCACGTATCTAATTCGGGAAGACATTTAATATTTATGGTTAGACGTTTCACGGGAATAGAATAAATGGCATTTTGTTGTAAAGAGAGAACGATATCTCTCTTCACTTCAAGAGAAACATGTGGATCGAACAGCGCTAAACCACACAATTCGTCTGAGAGGTACCATAAATGTCCCGCTAGTTTTTGAAGAGCGGCGGTGGCAATGTTTTCATTCTCATTCTTATATTTAATTAGTCCTTGAACCAATTGTAAATAATTGTTTGGGCATGATACGGAGGAAGCAGCGGAAAACCAAGCTTTCATATAAAATTTCACAATAAATAAACAAATATCTCGCAATCCTGATAACTCCGCAGCTTTCAGTTTAAATTGATGACGAAAAATGAAAATTTTCAGAGTGTTTTTCTGCAGTTCCCGCAAAAATATTATTACAAGTTCTGTAAACTCTTTGTAATCAGCTCTCGAATAAGAATTCTAAAATGCAAGCAACAGTTGTTAAAAATCGTATCTACTGTTAAGGTGAAAGTTAAGTGCTAAAGTTAAGTTCCACCTTTATATGAATGTAAGTTCTTCTAACCCTACAAGCACAGACTGGGGTCGAAACTGACCCCAGAGAAAGAGAAAGTAAAATGGTGTTAGGATGTGTAAGACAGAGATACAAAAATAAGTCTGTGCTTCTAGGGTTAATTACATACTAATTATACCTGTAATTGTTTTAGAGTGTATGCTAATATGTTTAATTTAACTGAAGTAAGATATGCGGCGACTATATCATCTTTTATTCCAGGTTCAAAATTAACATAATTGATGGACGGCCAGAACTTATAAAAACGTCTGAATAGACCTACGTCAGGTGCTGTAGTAGTTTTGAGATTTAAAGCTGTTTCAAATACATTTCTGAGCATCACTTCATGAATGTGATGTCGACATGGTAAATTCAGCAAATCTTTTTCTAGTAGCTGCTCTAAAATATGACAAGATCCATTGAGGTGTCCTGAAAAATAGAAAAGTCTCAATCGACTGTAATTGTTTTGAACAATGTACTTGAGCCTTTCCTGCACCAGATACCAATTTTGGGACGGCAAGGATTTGCTCAACTCCTTCACCAGATGCAATTATTGGGAACCGATCTACTATTTCTTTACCAGTTACATCTGGCAATAATTTTCTATCCCAATGAATAGTAGTGATTTTTTCAATAGGAAAATCCTTTTGTATTCCTACTGTTACTTTTTTTCTTAGTTCTGCACGTCTTCTGTGAATCGTCGCATGACTCAAATTTGTATTATCAGGATTTAAATTCAAAGCCTTGATCACAGCACGTATAATGAAAAAAGCATTTCTACTACTCGTGCCATCACAACTTCTTCGGTGACTACTTCCATTTTTTTTTCTTTATTCACAGATTCACGTTCATAATAAACATCGAATTCGCAGGTTGTGTATTCAGATGAAATACTGCATTCAGATAACCCAGAAATAAGTTTATCATATAATTCGATTGCTTCTAGTTCGTCCGTCATTTCGACTTCATCGGGTATTTTAGGGACCACAACTTCTAGGTTTCCACTTTCTTTTTTTCCGTTAACTATTGATGTCGAGAAATTACCAAGTATTAATAATAATGGAATTATTAATACTTATTACAAATGTTTGATAGGAAAAAAATTAATTTTATTTTACATTAATATCTCATGTCGAATCGATGACATATTTTATAAAATTGTAAATACCTGAATATAAATGCAATCATCAAAAGCTGTCATGTTTTTACCCAAGTAGAAATTTACTCTAGAAAAACGTTAGAAACTAGCAAGTTTTACTAGTTTCACGCTAGAAACTCTCAATAAAAACTTGCAAGAATATCGTGAAAAAGTCTAGACTAGAAAAACTTGCGATATTCTGGCAAATTTTTAGCGAAAAAATCTAGACGCGGTCTCATCACACAATTTTTTAGGTTAGAAAAAAACAGTTATTCGCAAGAAAATCGAAAGTTTTCCAGACTAGATAAATGAAAGTTAAACTCACAAGTTCCTTGTAAGTAATTCGTAAGTTTTTCTAGTTTAGAAAAACTTACGAAAAAAAACTAGCGAGTTTCTAACCTCAACTTACGAAAAACTAGCGAAATTTCTACTTGGATGCGTCACATATGTTATAACGGTGTAATAGAATGTACCAAAAAAGCGAAACCCAATCATTCAACATCGTTTTGTTAATAATTTGAATATAATATCAATAAGTTAATTACTCGTCTTAGTGTGATGTAAGGTCTTCCAAATTTTGCTTTTCGTTTCTACCGTTTCGATAGTTTGGACTGTTTTCAAAATAATTTATCGGAAAGCGAGCGAAAAGAGAAGCGGTCTTTTCAGAGCGTTTTCTTATATTGCCATGATGTAGTAAATAAAAGGTAATGTTTGTGCAAGAACGTTATATTTTCTGACAGGGTGTGTTACATTAACCGGAAAATATATCCGTCATAAATACGGACTCCATATCATGCATATGAGAGATAATAATTTACAACAATTTTAGACGATTTCGTTTTTATGACATAATATATCAGAGTACATATAATGTGAAGTTTAGAAATAAAACATTTTGACAAACTTTTTATGTGTCAAACAGTGATTGCTAACTGACTACCATACACCTTTTAAAGGAGTATTTGTTTTTTTGGAGGGCCAGAAATGTTAGTTTAATGCATAATTCAAAAATAAAACATTTGAATAATATGATTCAAATATTACCAGCTGAACTCTTTAATGAATATTATCAGTATTGACATAGTCAGCATTCTAGGTCTCTTTTACGTGTTACGTTTTTATGTGTAAATTTCCCCACAATAAAATGTGTGTAACCCAATCAATACGTTTTATGTATTTTAAAATAAATGTATTACTTTCAAAATAATCCCGCAAAAACACAATTTCTAATTGTAAACTAAGACGCCTAATTTCTAATTGTAAAACAAGACAGATAATTCTAAAGCTTATCGAAACTGTACTAAAGAATATAGCAAAACTTATGCATCAACACAGTTGGCACTTTGTTATAAAGCAACTCCACTATGTTGTAAATGATCAAAAATATTAATTTTTTGGTGAGAAAAATATTATTTACTGTAAGCTCCTTGAATTTTGACATTTCAAAAACACCCTTGAAAATCGAAAAAAATGTTTACCATCTTTCAGTTTCGTCGCATAAACACAAAAGCGTCGCTCGACACTGTTAATTGTTGTCCTATGGGTAGGATTTTGCTGGCTGTTTGTTCAGCGTTCATTTCAGTGTTGCTCGATGAAAATGAATAATGGAAGTGCGGTAACGCATAATACGGATGTTATTGAAGGAAATGGATGCCTAAGTGATGTAAAATTTCAGTTGCGCGTTTACATTACTATTGACTGATGGCTTGTGCGATGTATCGACAGTCGTAATTGAGCAATGAGCCGACGATGCACGTGCAGCAGGCGTTTTCGGTTGATTATCGGTCTGATAAATCGAACTTCGCATTAAATCGTAATTGTAAAAAAAAAGTTAAAACTTAAACTGTTTGAACAACTATTCACATGTTATGAAAACAAATCAACATTAGCTGTAACAATTATTACAGTTTTTAACATTTTTCGCAAAACCGTTTCGCATCATTGCTCTTCGACAAAGTATTTTTACAAAAATACCTTCAAACTTATCTAAAGAAAAAAATCTGTTCGAAATACCTTTTCTCTCAACACGAATTAATATTTATTTATTTATTCAACAGACAATCGCCCAATTTACAAAATATACAACAACTTTTTGTGTTTTTATTATACTCAAGTTATAATATTTTCATTTTACGATGGAAACGAGGTAATAACGAAGGACAACTGTTCTCTTAATTACTTTCAAAAATAATTACGTTAAAATGCAGAAATTGGAACTTTTATCCTAAATGTAAACACTTTTAACCGAAAACTTTAAATTTTCCGAAACTCGTTATTTCACACATTTTCGTTGCGTTACGCTCGGCATAATCACCCGTTCCGATAAAATAAATTCGGGTGCAGTTTATTCCAATTATCGCAATGAACGTGCAACAACGCGTTCGCGACTCAGGAGCGATGTTTGTTCGTGCAGCGTTATCGTGTTTAACCGATATAATGGCAACTGCATGTTGCACCGTGGTGCACCATTATATCGAGTTTGGGATCGCGCGATTCAATAGTATCGGCGACTAGTCGGATGACAATACTAATCGCGCGCCTGATGCAAAAAAATTTGCCGAGCTTTCCGGTAATCGTTATTGTGTATTACATGCACTTGTTGCGTAGATGCACACTGAGAGAAAAGTTTCCTGATATTTAACTTTACTTTCAATGAGAAATTACTATAGTGTACAGAAACGATGACGGAGAGACATTATACGATAAAAATTACTATACTGTTTGGTAGATTATATTGCACTTCGTAAAAGAAGGCTTCATATTCTAAATCTGTAATTTTTCATCATACTTTTTTCTCAGTGTACTTTCAGTTGTACCAATTTAATCCTACATATTTTTAAATTGAAAAACTTCCGATACAATAATGAATCCAAGAGATAAAAATCCGTCAAACATTTTATGCATTCTTAAAAATATTTTTATCTTGGCATAATTTCCTTTTAAAGTCTTGGTAACAATTTCGCAAAAACTTAGTTCCAAGAACCTTACATAAAAATACATTTTTATTTGTCAATGAAATAATCGTTTTCAGTGGAAAGGAATATCAGTTTAAACTGTTCCTGTACAATGAGAACGGCAATCTTTTTCAAGGAAAAATATTATTTCAGAAAAAAATAGTTTGCAAATTTAGGATATTCTTATTCGGCGAAGAATACTTTTTGTATGTACATGAAAATAATTGTCTTTCAACATAAATTTGCTTTTATTATACAGTATATGTACTTTGAAATGAAAAAGTTAATTATGAAGGACATAACACATACACTGAAACACAATTTTTTGTAAAAAGAGCAGTATTTCAAATAAATAAAACTTTTTTACGGGCGAGATTTGTCGAGTTTTTGAAAATGCATTTGTGCAAAATGTTCGATGAAAACTGGTCTTTGAAGAAAATCGTCAAACGCTCGATTCAGGGACTGATATAAACAGATTTTATAACGAGTGAAATGGAAAAGGATGAGATTTGAAAAATATGGTACAAAAGTGGAGCTTAGCGAATTGTGCATTACGAACTTCATGCATTATAATTAAATGAGTAATGCATTACGCCAGGACTCAGAGATGCGTGAACCCAGATTAATTATTTACAAATTACATTAGTCTGGGTCACAGTAGACTATCCGGAATCTATTACCCTCCCTCGATTATCTGATATCGATTATTTCCTATTTCTCGCAGCTCGTATTGATCGCGCGAAAAAACGCGAATTTCAATCTGAAGCGCATCCTGCGTATCACGCCTCGCGAGTCACAAATTACGAAAATCCGTTGATCTTGACACGCAGCCATTATGTAATTAGAAGACTAATTGCCAACAAATTGCATTACCGCGCGAACGAAAGGGTCTTTCTTCATGATGTCACATAACCGAGCGTTGACGTACATTTTCGTGCGCGCATTTAAATTGCCGCGTTACAATTGCGTCACGCTAAATTTATAAACAAATAACGACGTGTCGTCGTAATTAACTTTGTGGAACGATAGCAAGCTAATGGGCAGTTGTTTACTGGACGGACCAAAATGACTGACCATCGCTCGTCAAAAAGATAGAGAAAAATATGGTTCATATTTCTGTTTCAGTTGAAAGACTTTTATAGTTCAGACACAGGGTCGACATCATAACGAAACTCGATTAAAATCGAATAACAAATGGTCCTAGTCAGGCTTTCTATTCGGGTAGTTTTATCGATTAAATACGATTTGGAATATAAGAAGTGAAAAATAATGTTTAAATGGTGAGTGGTGACTTTTTTATTAAGTTGATTCAATCAAAACTTGTCGTTTGCGGTCTTGTGATTAATAGACGTTACGTAACATATTTTAAGCGTGTCATTTAAGCGAAAGTTAGTTTTTGTTACAGTAAGCACAAAATCGCTCAACTGCACAACATGCTCAAACGTAACTAATGAAACGAAAATGTTAGCGCAAAAATGTCTTTTCCGTAATCTCGTGGGAAAAAGTTGTCAGACGATGTATCGCGCAAACTTGAATTCGCGCTACGAGCGAGGTATAATTTATTGCGATAACAAATGTCTCTCAGATGCATCGTCGTTTGAATTCAGTATTACTGGAAAACGGATTTTTGTACAATTCTAATGTGCTAGATGTATTTGTAGAATTTGAATAATAAAAAAATTTGTAATACCTTACAAATGGAATAGTGATTTTGTAGATGCATTATTTTACACGCGAAGCCGTACCTCAGAATATATGTATACCTTAAAAAAGAAGCTGAAAATATTGTTTTATTATTTTCTAACAAATCAATGAAATAAACTGTCTACCATTGCAGAAAAATGTGTCTTTTCAATTCCAGCATTTCAATATAAAAGATCCACGTAGAATTACACCGATAATCAGTAAATTTGTAGTCAAAGAATGTATAACATTTAAAAGGAATCGTTTTCATTCAAAACAAATTTGTAGGTTAGTTTTTTCAGTGTACAGTTACACCATTCCGACAAAACTTTCACTGTACACCAGAAGTCTGCTTCTCTGAAGTCCCAAAACAGATTTGTTACTCAAATGTCTTTCAATGTTGAATTTACTTCGCGATTCGTGTCAAATTATTTGCCCATTTCCTTCTTTTGTTTTGTTTAACGTCACACTCAAACGACAAAGAGTGTTACCATGTTTTCAATTCTGCCTTTTATCCCATCTGTCTTTTATCCCATTTTATCCACTGATCGCATTGATCGCGCAACTTTACACGATGATTTTGCAACGACCGCGGGCGCATTTTTGACGTACATTTGTGCGAAATTGATGACGCCTTTATGAAACACGACAAACGTCAATCGCCGATAAACGACGAGCTTGATCACCAGTCGCCCGTGCAAAGGCTTTGCTGACGTGCACGGCAGCGAAAATATAATTGATATTAAATTCTGTGCCTGTAATTGGATAAATAATTGACAACGCGGCGGCAATGTTTAGGCAGGTTTGCGAGTAGCGTCGCGTTAATCAGAGCTGCGATTATACGTTGTCGCAATTAAAACATTAACTCCGCAGAACGGTCGGACGAGACTGAAATTGCGCCATTATTAGGCAGGCCAGCTGCGACCGACGGGAATTAGTTCGTCATGGCAAACGACGAGCTTCTACTGTGACGTTCGAATAATAATTTTTGAGTTCGTCGAAAACCTCGCGATGATATCGATAACCTTGAATATATCGAAATATGTCAGGTAAAGTGGTATTAACGACTCTAACCTTAAAATAACGATTCTAACCTTAAAATCGCTACAGTTTACAGTTTTACACAGCAAAAACTAAGTCAACCTAACAGGACTATCAGACTAAAAGCTTCAATTTTTGAATAATTAAATTGATTAATTTAATTAACTAAATTATTAACGAAATTTATAATTTATCTAATTATATAAAAGTTGAATTGCAAAATAAAATCCTCCACCAATCAGGCAAATTCGATTCAAAATATTACTTAACATTATTTCCCAGCTGCATATGTTTTCCTTCACGAAAGCATTTATTATACAAATGAATCGCGCAATATATAATTCATGAAATTCCTTATGGTTGGTAGCGCCGGTACATACGTAAAATATTCAAAGCGCGAAAGTTTGGTTTGCAATTTAGTTTCGTTTGATTGCGTTACACCGCGCGCGATGTTAAATCCGCTGTTGATGAAATTCGCCTCATTGTTTGTCATCCTCGATATTCCGTTTATGATTTGCATGGCATTGTTAGCAGTCCTTTTTCGTCGTGCCGTACAATCGACCAAAGACAATTGCAAATCGCATAAGCAAATAAAAAAATGCAATGTCGAATTTGCGTAAACTTTTTGCTAAGCCGTTTCCTGTTTTTTGTACGGATTTTCAGACTTCTTTTTCACCGCGACGAAGCTTTTTCTGGCCACGGTTGCGCCGCCCAGTTTGTTTATATCGCCACTGACGAATCTGACCGCACGCGGCAGGAACTTGATTAAATATTGATCACCCATTTCTTCGCCGAAATTCTTGAAGTCGATCGATTCGACACATTTTCACGTGACATCGAAAAGAGCTGATGATCGCGATAACTTTTTACCGATGTGCACGAAAAAAAAGTTGTGTTACATTTACATACAATTCGACGTTTAGTCATTCTTTCCCTATCGATTAATGACTTAATCCTAAAGTCCTAGTTTGGTACCTAGTATGTATATTTGGTATTTGGAATGTATTCAGTTTAAGGTTTAGTGTTATGCATGCTCCATTTTATGTATTAAAATTTACTATTTATAATATTAAAATTACTTACAACTCATTAGGAAAATTGTTTACTCAGTTTTCCGATATTCCATTAAATTACTGTGTTTTAAATGACTGTAGCAGTTGTATTTACACATCGTGATAATAACTTTTAACAACGTCCCGAAAATTTACAATGTTCCGCTTTAAAAGGTCACAATTATAAATTGCGAAATAATCCCTAACCTTTAAATTGGCTCATACTATTTGAACTCCTTACTTCCACCATCTCAAATGGGTCTGAGTTACTTCATAAAGTTATATTTACTGTTATAACAAGGTCTTACCATCTCGGCAGTGATACAAGAAGAAATAGTCAGACGTAGTATTTTCACGATAACCGTTACCACTCAAGCTGCTATCCAGCTTATTCAATACATGTAAATTTATTATAAACAATAATATTCGGTATATATTTGTATATGTAATAAATATACTAAAATACAATTTTCGACACATATATATGTCTACATAATGAGTATAAGTGCTATAAACAAGAGTAAATCTTAATCTCGTGTTCTTGACACATTTTTTCGACAAACGCGCAACTTCGATTAGGCGAAAAGTCGTTGCTTTTCAAGGAAAAGACCTCTCGAGAAAAAGCCGACCCGAATTTGGTGATAATTTGTAATTGCAATCGCGGGGTTATCGCGCGTGGCAATCCGCGTATTTGCATGCTAATCTGATTATGCGCGGAAAGCCCGTCCGGCGCGCTCAGGTGAAATCATCGGGAACGCGGCGTCGCGTCTAGTCAAAGACGCGACAGCCGCGCCCTCACCGGAATTATGTACAAAGTATATTGTACGTACGCTTGGTGTACTTCATTACGTACTTAGTTACTCCGGGCTGAATTATTCATCCGCTTTATGATGTATCGCCATTCCGTTTGTGCTACGTTTCATTTAAATTTAAACTTGCTTGCATATCCTCGAGGATACCGCACCGAGGCAGCCCGAGGTTAAAAAAGATACAAAACAGTCGAAGTGATAAGGGATAAGGTTACGTAAGACGCGATCGATGTAAACTAACAACTGAAACGAAAACGAACAAACGAACTGTTCGTTTTTGTTTCACCGCGGGGATTCGGCTGGATAAGTATTTAAATATATATATATTTATTTGTTGAATTTAAATTTCAGCGGAATAAGGCTTTCGCGAATTTCGGGATTACGCCGCTGCTTTGTCCACGTGTAACATAGCCAAGCGGTTTAAACGAGTTTGCAACGTTGTAAATTTTAAGTGGGTCTTTAAATGCCTGCTGAAAAAGATCCCTCTCGAGCGACCCGGAACAATGGAGAATTTCGCGATTTTTTTCGACCTGCGAGCGGAACTGTAAAATGTCGCAAGTCCTTTCTTCGAGAGAACTTGCGACATTTTTGCAAGATAAGATTTTAAGTTAAGATTTTACATCCAAAAACTTGTCGCTACGGAGCAGTTTGTTACTTTTGTTGGATTAAAAGAACGATTTTTTGGGGAAGGGAATCTGATTGGTCGGAGATGGCGATGCGGGAAGAATGGGTGTCAAATCGGCGTTTTGTGAACATGTAGACGATGGAAATGATGGATGATATATTTTAGATGATCGACGTATTTTTAAGTGGAATATGTATATCGTTTGATATCAATTTGATCGAATAATTTTATGGAAAATATGTGTTATGCAGCTGTAAAGTTCGGATACAACGATATACCTTTTGCCAGCAAAAGGGGATTAAAATCTGTAAAATTGTATAACATTATATAACACGTGATAATTAAATCACTTGGTTGACACTGAGAAAACGAGATTACGCAATCACGATGGCTAAAATTCGAAATGGTAAAATTGCACTATTTTCTAAATAATAATAAATAATACATTAAAAGATCTCAACATTCAACAAAAATTATACAAACGTTAAATCTTCGACTTTTTTACCTTCTTTCTAAACCGTTATCATCAAACTTAATTTTTCATCATTTTCGTCATTAATTTTTCTGCGCTCAAACAGGACCAACCTACTTCAGACAAGTGACAATACAATTTCGCCAACCTATCGCGTTATCAGAAGAATCTTCCATGTAGGAAAAACTGCGAATAACCCGTGACTCATGCAGTGACAATTAATAATTTTCATTCGCCAATTTTTCAATGCTTCACTTTAGAAAAACGTGCATCGACCCCGGTCATTTGTCACGTTTCATTGATCATTTCCGCTTATTATCTCGGACACTCATCCATCGATCACTATTTATTAACCATTTCCCAATCGGCCATTTTCGGCGCGTCTCCGTGATTACTCGCGGACGTCGCGGTCTAATGGTTTTCCACGTTTTCAATTTCACGCGAAATTGCGGTGCCCGCAATATGACTTCGGCGGACCGCCGCAAGTCGTGGAAATGGCCCCAGTCGTAATGCAAGACAAATTGTCGAAGCGCGCGATGAGAAACTGAACGGCATTTTCAACTTTATAAGAGGTTTACCGAACGTACATACAACTTAAATTTCCGAGCTCATTCTTCGGCAACTTTTATTTCGCGTCGTTCTTTCTTGCGGAAATTGAATTCCGCTTTGTTTAAACTCGCGTCTAACTCGCAGAATGCATTTATTGCATTCGAAAGGTGCCTCTCCGTCGGTCGCAACACTTTTCGGAGTGACCGGTGACTCGGAAAAAGTGAAGCGATTCGGTAAAACCAAATTGTGTTTTCCAGATATTCTTCGTTTTGTAGTATGTTCGTTGTATGTCGTTTGGTGTAAGAGATGTCGGGACGAATCAATTACCTCGCAATCACCTTCTACAGATCTGATAAGCGGATTTTTTTAACGAGCGCATTTTTTTTACACGGGCGAAATATTTGAAATACTCGAGTCGAATTAAGGCGCAGCTGAGTGTAAATACGGCCAGTCGAGTGTAAAGTAAATCGTCATGATCGAAGAATAAGCGTTCGAAATACGTAAGATACTTGTTGATTCGACCGCGAAAACTGCGTAATCAATCGGAATCGAATTTCGCACTCGATCGTGATTGGTTTGTGCTGGTTCATGCCGATAGTGAAAGTCGAAGATTATGTGTTTAGAATCGAGTGAATCGGCAATTTTCCGACGCAGAAATGTTTCAGTTTTATTTCAGTTTTATACAACTGATTTTGGCGAACCGATGGGGAATGTGAATATTCGTGTTAAATGTGTAACTATTAACTCGTCTGCTTGTACGATCGATTTTTCGCTTAAAAGATAAGCCGCGACAAACGAGTCGATAACATCGGGTCAGTAAAAACGAAATCATCATCCATTTTCGAGGAAACGTCCGCCCAATAATCGACATGAAAAATACTCCATCCAAAATGAACCGGCAAATTTTCTTGCCTGGGTTGGAACATTTTTCATCCGAATTGGTCACTAAATTTACCAAGTTTACTTCCTTCTCTTTCTCACGACTGTCACTTGCATCACCAAGTTGAAATCACGTTTCATTTTTTTTTTTTTTATAATTGTCGGATAAAAACTGACGTGAATTTTCAGAAAGCTTTCACAATCGATCATTAAAGTTACGGAGACTGACAAAATGAATTCGTATTTCCCTATTTTTTCCCTGTTTAACTAACTACACAAAATATTCTTTTCGAATATAGTCGACTTAATTGATTTCAGAAAGTAATTTAACGCTTAATGATTTGTTGCATTTTAACAAAATGCAAAAGTATATGTGAAGAAACAAATCGTGTCCAATAAATTGGACAAACTGATAAATCGAATCGGTTTTTGGGATATTAGCAAATTTATCATAAGGAAGGAAAGTAGGGTTTACTTTTGTTTTCGAGACATGGGATGGCATTATTTTCGTGTGGGTGCGTTTAATACTCAGTGAAACACCACGCGAAGATGGCGCTCTGCAATGACACTGATAAATTACGTAACTCACCTTTTCTTCGATTTTCCTCGCCGCGTTATCCACCATGTCTTTAGCGGATTCGGCCAAGGCCGTAGCTTGCTGCTCTTTTTTCGACATGTGGCTTCTGAAAGAGGCTTGGATTTTAGAAGCTGCGTCGACCAATTCTGCAAATAAACGTTTGACATTGTAAAGTCCATAAGATAAATGAATTTTTCACATTTTACTCAAATGTTAACTTTCTTTATTTTTCTATTATTAACCATTATTATAAAAATACTTTTTTCAATCGTTTTCAGAGATTATCTCTTTATTAAAGATAAAAATAAAGAAATTAAAAAATACCTTTCACCTTTACCAATCCTTTTACTATATACGAATCCATACACTTTGTCTCCAAAAACACTACATTTCCTCGTCTCTTTGCTTAAAAATTTATCAATTGGTTAATACCACTGCAACACCGTAACTTTCAGCTTCCCAAACCAAAAGCTATGCGTTTTGATTTGGGAAGTTAACTTCCGTCTCTCCGTTTGCAAAGCCCCATTTCGAAAAGCTGCAGTCACGTAACTTTGAATTAAACGGCGCGCTCGAGTTTGAATTATTTTATAATTCACGTGCCTGAAAACGCGCGAACTTCGTTACCTCGAATTAATCATTTGCAACGCTGAAAAACCTTGCCTCGAACACGCGGAATTGTAACGCAAAACCGTGTCCGATATCTAAACTGAAATTGAACCGAACCACCCGCGTCGCCGCGATCCCCAAAAACGCGAGAGAGGCCAGTTCCGTTAATCGAACTGGCCTTTCATTACTGCGCCTCAAAAGTGCATCGAAGCCGGATTTCCCGCGTATCCCGTGTTTGTCATTCAGAATTGCGGCGCTCGATATTACGGGCACGTTGATATTAGCAACTTAATTCCCGTCACATTTTACAATATGCGTTGGTAATATAGCCGAATAGAACAGTAAATAGGAAACGGGTGACGGCAAATAAGAGCGTCGCGACGCAAAACGCGCGAACCACTTTTTGCATAATTTATCGTCATACTGCAACGTGTAATTCAAAACTCGATCCATAAGGCATGCATTATGCACGATTATTCGCATGTTTAATTTGTCTCCGTTGAATAGTATCTTTTGGCAGTTTTTCATCAGTCGAGTCATGAATGGAAAATTAACCTACGCTCGTCGTGTATAAAACTGAAAAGATCCATCTAAAATCACTCCGAGTTTGTACACATCGTACACAAATTCGCTAAATGGAAATCTCTTTTGCAGAAACCTTATCTTGTTGACAGTTGTGAGCTATCTCCTGTCTATTTACCGAGGTGGTAAAAATGTACGCCAACTTATAAAATATGTTGCATAATTTTAATGTTTCGTGGATTTTTTTAGTAAAGACCTTTTACTGCAAAATTATTAACTGAAAGAAGTTATCTTGAAAAAGAAGACTTTTGAAAAAACAGGTTAATTGACTTTCACGTGTAACAGATCATTCAGTATCGAAAACAAAAGTGGATTGATCAACTAGTTTAGTGTCATTGATGAAAACACCTTTTGATCGCGCGTCAATTCAGATGAAAAGGAATCGTGAAACCGAACGTGTGTCTCGCGTTTATTTCCACTTGGATTCGGGTTCCGTCACACGACGAAAAGCGCGACTTCGACAGAAAGAAGGCGAAACCTGCGTCGCACTGTAATTTTCTCGCTTCGTTTGACGCTTCCCGAAAAACCGTCGCTCCATTTCGCGACAAATTTCCGATACCTCCGTCAAAGACATTTGACAATTATCCGCGGAGGTTTCATATTTTTATTGCAAGAAAAAAAGTATGAAATATGAAGTGGGTAGGCATTGGTTTCAATTTTCATTTGCGAAACGGTCGAAAAAAAAGAATCGACATGTGTCCGAGAAACATCGATATTTAATTATCGCCGATGAATAAAATTATCGGCCTTTGCCAAGCGAAACGTTGACTTCGTCTACTTTTTTCTTTCGCTTTGCTCAATTTCGCGGAAAGTCCGAATCTCTGCGCATTCGGTTGAATTCAATTTCAGGCGCGAATTAAAATGCATGAATTATCATAAAGCTGCGGAATGTAATTTTGCGGTGCGAACAACGAGCTTGTTATTTGAGCGACGAAACACTCGAAATTCGCAAGGCGGCGGGAAATTGAAAGCAGTCAGCGTTGATCCAATCGGAAATGCAACCCACCGTTGTAACGTAAACGGCGGCGGTAAAATAGTTAATAAAAGTTTAGCGTCTCGCGTAGAACAGTGCAATGCATCACGACCGCATTGCAACAGCAAAATGTATGCGCCGTAACGGCGAAGTAATATCGAATACAATAAAAACAGCCGCGCGATAACCGGCTGTTTTTATCGTTTTTACTGGGCGTTTTATTGTGCCGATTCGGCGCGCTTGTCGAGTCTGTTCGAGTAATCGTACGATCGGGCGATAAAGGCGCCGCACGGTGCCCTTTCAGGTGCGCCGAACTGTCCACTTTTTCGCCGGATACGTTTACGCGATTGTCAAATTCTATACTGAGCGCCAAACCGTGTTTTGTGGATGGAACGTGCATAATTTTGAATAATTACTTTTTCTGTCACTGGTATTAGTGAAATACACGTTTTCGAAATATGTGGACGGTATTAAATTTGAATCATGTGTTTACCGAATCGAATTAAGATGGTTTTTGAGTGAATCTACTGAAGTGTCTTTTTATGAACGTTTTGCAAGAACTCTGCAGATTTGGATATTTTATATAAATTTGTGACTGGTGTTATCTTTGCATTGAATTGTACGAAAATTTTGACTATCAAAGTTTTTGAAATCAAATTTTTCAATTTTTCAATTTTGATTGAAATCTTAACATTTCAAACCTTGGATTCTTTTAATCATTTAAAACGTTTCAACAATTTTTTAAATACGTTGGAAATCTTGGAACTTTGGAGATAATTTCGAAGCTTTATAGAAATGCAGCTCACAAAATTAATGTAATTCGTGCCAACTGTACGATTTCTATTGATTTGTTCTAATATCGCGTTATTTTGCTTAAGGTATTTGCATAGTGAAATCAAAATCGTCAGAATTCAATCAAATTTTGATAAAACATTGTTCATATCATGTACTTTAGTTATCAAAATTTTCATCAAGCTCCACTAGCTGGTTTAGGAGATATCCGGTGTCAAAGATGGAAAAATCCGTATATATAGTTATACTAACAATGTATTTCATTGAAATTTTGATAAAAATATCTCCGGAACCAGCTAGTAAAGATTGATAAAAAAATTTTCACTTAATAAGATGAACATAAAGAATTCTTATATAGTTTTTAAACCAAATCTGACGATTGGTTAATGCACCATTAGTAAATTAAAAACAATTGTTTACGTAAATATTAAAAAATGTGCAAAAAATATTCTGCATGATACATAGTAAACTTAAAAATATTTAATTTGAATTGGAGCATGAAATACAGATAAAGTATTTATAATTTATTCATACAAAGAAAAATAATACATTTTGAAAAATACAATTATTTAATTATTTATAACAGAATTAACATTAAAAAAAAATATATGTATGAATTTCAAAAAGCTTATTCCCAAGAAAATACCCAAATATACAATAAATCTTTGTAATTATACAAATATTTCTCTTGAAAAATTAAATGTTCCTTTTCGAAATTGCACAATTCCGTTTTTGGCAGCGATTTCGAAATTAAGATAACAACAGATACTGACGCTTGAAATATATCCGAAGTGAAGTAGCGTAATTGTTAATTGCACGATAATGTTTTTAACGTTATTCGCGCGATAAAATTTAATCGATGAAAAGTCAGTTTCGATCGTGCAAAGCAAACGTTTCATTTCGTTAACGTCGAAGCGCCGTTAACGTCGATTCGAATTCGCGCAAAAGCTCGCGTTATTCCTTAATTATCGACGCATGATTTATGGCGGCGATGTAGATTAATCTAATCGATCGGCTTGCACGTGTCTTACGTCACAATGCGCGAAAATAAAAGTAAAACATAAAGCATGACGCGCGGCTCGTTTCAGATAAATCAAGATTACGGCGCCAAACACAGCCACAGTTTCGAAAGCAAACAATGTCAACGTTTTTTGCTCCAAAAACTGTAACAATTTTTTCATAACCTGTTTACAAAACAGAATCCATTAATATCTCATTGTCATTACTTGACATGTACATGACAATACAGTAAACAAAACTATTTTTCATTTACTTAAATAACATAAAAAATACAAATAAATATATATTAAAAACACGTCTTTAATAAAACAAAAGGAAATAGATCTTTTTAGTTCAATAAATTTAAAACAATCTCTACTCTGTTTTCAGTAACATTTGCTTATTAAATTTTACTTATTAAATTAGTGAGAAAAACTACTTATAAGAAAGTCTAAGAAAGATAACCACATTCTTTGTAATCCTGTAACATTTCTTGACAAAATGAAAATTTTTCGAAAACAGCCTCCGAGAAATAATAAACAGTGACATTTCGCACTTATTCAGACATTGACATTTCGCGTTCACAACCCGACGACATTTTTGCCATTTTTCCCGTAAAATTCACTTTCTACTCGAAGCAACGAGGAAGCTCCACGTTTCAGCAATTATTACGCAAAGACACACGAATGTATATAGATCCGTATTTGTACGTAAACATTTTTCGCCATCGCTATCAAAAAAGTCGCGGCAACAATTAAACTCAATTATAACTGTTCCGAAATGATCGGCGCCGCAGTTAATTGCTTCGCGATATTCCGTATGTTGAATTGCGCGGGGTCGCGTAAGTAATTGTCCGTATGTAAATCGGCCGTGGTTATTCCGAACGTGACAACAAGTTTACGGCATCTTTGCGGCCGATCGTGACTAAACGCGACACACCGATAATATAACTCGCAGCGCTTTCACTCGTGTCACATTTCGATCGGGGCCGGGGGGAGGGGGGATTAAACGCCCGAAATCGTCCGGCGCTTAAAGCGCCGCGATCCGACAGATACATCCTGAATTTCCCGTCACTCTTTACCGAGATCGCACTTTTTTCGCCGCTTTTTTGGAGCGCTCGAAAAACGTCGCCTCGAGCGCCAACCTTTCACCAATAAAAATTGCGCCCGAACGAAAGTGAACAACGGTGTTATATTTAATTGCGTAATTTGTTATGTAAAGGGAAGATTCACCGTGGAATTCCGGAGATGATAAAATAACTTTAACGACGCGTTTAATTCGCCGGAGAAATTGTGGACGAAATGACGCCGGCTTGCGCGAGATGTTCGCTGGGGAAAACAGTTCGAGCATTTTTGTAAAAAGTGGAAATCAATTGCTTCTTTGTTTTTCAATTTCGATACTTTATTTGACTTGACATATTTTATTCCGCAAAGTATATAATTGGTATTAAATACGATTAAGAAACATTTATTACAAAATGTATTTCATTTTTGCATATTTAAATTTTGTTCAACGCAGACATCAATTTTGAAATTTTTATGAATATATTAAACATTTTTGATAATTAAGATTTTAATAAAAAAATGTTTTTAATTTATTTAAATAAAATATATCGATTTAATTGATTTAAAAAATCGGAACCGAGTAAAAAATGTCAGACAAACTGAATAGAAAATATAATAATCTTACATAAATAATTTCGTTATGTGACCCAGTGGGTCAGTTTTGACTCGTCTGAAAGAACTAGTTTAAAAGCTCCGTTAGTCATTTTAATTAACTGCAGTTGCGAACTGGTTTGTCTCGCGATTATGAAGACATTTTTACCATGAGTGCGAATCGCGATTAAGCGCATTCGGAGAAACGCCGTCTTTGGCCAACGGGTAAATTAAAACGACGACGGAATCAATTTACAAGCGCAAATCGCGGCGCTCATTATTCGACGCGTCCGATGGAAAATGATGCAAATTTATCGGTGAACGAATATCTCGCGCGTGGAAACACGCTAATGGTTCCCACATTTGTATTCCCGACGCCGCACGGCCACTTTTACGTGATTTCAAAAAAAAAAAAAAAAAAAAAAAACATTATTGCGGAATGCAAATTATTTACGTGTTTGCGAAGATTTCTATTTCTAAATTTGTTCACCATAATGAAGGTGAACTTGATTAATAGTAATAATCAATGTTTTAGAATTTAGTATATATACAATGTGAATGATACAAATAGTTTGAACACACGTACTGAGATAAACAGAAATATTCAAGACATATGAATAGATATCTTTAACAAATGTATTAGATTCCAATAAATCTTTTCAAATGAAGAATTGTTTGATAGACAATAAATTGCAGTTTTAGCACAAATAATATACCATAATGATCGCTGAGAAGAACTTTTGCAAGGAATTTCAGAATAAGCAGGAGGAAACGAGGACTGGCATTTTATTCTAAACCTTGATGTTAATTAATTTATTTTTTCGCATCTAGAAATGTACGTATTTTTTCTCTATAAAATTAAATCGGAATGTTATTGTACACGGAGAAAAAAGTTTGGTTGCGACAACAAAAATTTGGTTGTGGCAATAAAAATTTGGTTGTCGTACAAAATTTGATTGGCAACCAAAAATGTAATCAATAATTTTCTTTTATTTATAATATAATTTATAATATAAAATTTGCTTTTGAATGCAGAACAAATTTTTCAAATCCGATAAAAATTGTGGTACGAAGAACACTTTAAAAATGACCTCATTTTAAACAATTATTGTTAAATAAACGAAAATATCAAGCATATGAACAGATTCAAATAAAAAAAGAATGAACAAAATGTGTTAAAAATTGTGGAAAATAGCAATTTTAATTGGGAGTCCCTTTAAAATATATAAGACTATCATTTTATTTTTAAAGAATTATTTTGCTTTTAAAGGAATTATGTTTTTAAAGTAATTCGTTTCTTTTTTAAAGGACTTCCTTTTGGAAATATATGAATGAAAAATCCTCTAAATTTCAAACGAATCCGGTAAAGTTTAAAGGACACTTTTTAGATTTTTTTTTGGTTTCCATTATGATTTATGAATTGGGTTGTCAATAGTGCATGCACAAATGAATTAATATAGTGGCTAGAGAACTTGATCTATGATGTAAAGATCAGCGTCTCGATTTTCATCTTGGATTTTTTCAATGATTTCGAAATGTGAAGAATGTTTGAAAATTCATCGTCACAATAAATTTTTCAGATAAGTTTGTAATATTTGAGTTCTCGAATGTTTACAAGATTTATTGAAGTTAAATTTTTACAAGATTTATTGAAGATACATTTTTACAAGATTTATTGAAGATAAATACATAAATGCAATGAGAAGCATTTTTAAATTACGATATAATTTATAAACCACAGAAGTGATGTTTCAGATTTTTGGTCGTGGAAAGCAGTTAAATGAATAATTACTTCTCTTTCTGTAATAATTACTAAAATACTAAATCGTTATTATTAAAAAATTGGAAAAAAATTCTACTTTTCTAAGAGTCTGAGTAAACGAGACTGTTAGCTGAACAGTCTTCAGTGATAATTTAACTGTTTTAGACCGTGAAAACTAACAGTATTTAGTTTACAAAGAAAAGAAGAATTGTAACAAATTTTCCGGAATAAGCAGATACCCATGTGGAAATTGTAATACGGCCCAATACTGGCCCAGTACCGCTGCCGGACTGACGGTACTGGCAAATGGTACCGATTCTTTTGTTTG
>JABFPB010002361.1:0-20420 GCA_022817645.1 Ceratoteleas bidentatus
TATACGTATATTATACATATACCAGATGTATATCAAATTTATGTTCTATCCGGGTATCTTCCTTTAATTAGATATCTTACCTTAATTTTACAAGAATTGCAGCATGAATTGGGCGTTAGAAATTTATTCACTGCTGTAATTTTGCCCACATTAGGAACCCGATTATTGAAAAAGTGGCAAATTAATCCGAACAGTTTTGAAACTGAATTTACCGGTATTGTTAGAAAGTCTGAACGAAGTTCATTGTGGTCAACGTTGAAAAATAAACTCGGTTCGTCCTATTCCGCGCGTATTAATGAAAATTTTGAAGATACCGAAAGGGAACGTAATTCAACTATGCGAAAAGGGGCTGTCGGGTTAGAGGAAAAGGCCAAACTAGGATTACTCAAAAATCGGATAAGGATAAATGAGGCATTCGAACAGGCGAGTGCGGAAATACCGGGATTAGGATAAGTGGGCCCTGTAGGTACTGACGTTAATAATCCTTTATCTTTTATTTCGGAAAGAGAACTGGCAAGTGGATTACACTTCGGGCCGAGGGTACAAGCTGACCTTTTTAATCAAAGGATTGGAATAAAATTCCCGAAAAGGGAGATGGATGGTCGGGATAACTTTCGTAGGAATTATACGGTTGAAGGAGCCATTCCAAAGGGTTTTCCGAAGTCACATAAATCTCGATATACGAGCCAGCATTCTGAAGATCTTGACCTTAGATTTGGTTCAGATGATTCTGGGAGGAATTTGGGTATATCTGAAAATTATCGGACAAATGAGGTATTGAGATTACGGCCAGGGAATAACTCTAGACATTTGATTTCCGTTTGCGATGTTAAGCGTAAATGGAATATTAAATTCGATGATAAGAGTAATGCCGAAGCTTTTCTAGCGAGGTTAGAGGAGGGACGTCGATTGATGTCGATTTGTGTTGAAGATTTTTTAGCGTGTGTACCGTTTTATCTTTCCGAAATTGCGTTGGTTTGGTTCCGTGATAAAAGTCATTCTTGGTCGAGTTTCAATGAGTTTGTACAGGCTTTTAGAAGCAGATTTATTCGCGGTAATAACCAATTTGCCTTATACAGGGAAATATTGATCAGGTCCCAAGGTGAGAGGGAACCCGTAGCGGATTATTTGAACTATATACATACTTTAGCCAGTAGGCTGAATCCTCCATGGCCTGACACTCAAGTCTTAGATTGTGCCTATCGCAATACGTTACCGAAATTAAAGTTGGCTAATCGTTTTGATGAAATTCGAGATTTTCATCATCTAGAGTATCTGGCGACCATGTGTGAGGAAGTATACGATACCGCTCATTCCGTCCATCCTCCTCCTTCACCGGAACGTTCTCTCGATGCTGACCTAGCGTATCATCCACCTAGATATAAACGACCCAAAGCGAATTCCACCTTAGCGATGTCGTTCGAAACAGAATACGCTGAATCTTTGGAACCTGCATGTAATTGGGATATGATAGTTGAGGAGAATACTAAGTTTCTACCTAGAACCGAGAAGATGTTATTCCCTAAGTCATCCAAAGGTGTGCGAACTCTGTCTGTCGCACGGGACACTTTCCAACGGAGAGATTTGGTTCGCCGATATCGACAGAAATAATTTTCGCGCATTTTAGCCTGTTACGCCAGGGAGCCAAAGCCGGTGCTTATAATTGGCAATTATGAAGTTAACTCCCAAAATGTCCCTTATACAAATTTACATGAGATCACGCCTCATGTCGAAGATCGGAACAATAATCTGATAATAGGCGACTCGGACGAATGCATTCGTGAGTCGCACATTTTACTTTACGTCGCGTTTAGGACACGTGACTCCGTGCCCAGCGAATCTATTAGTAGCGCGAAATTGACGTGACATGTCACACCATGCCGCACAAATCAGTTACGTTACGCGCTTTTCGCGATTTCACCCACTATTCTACACAAACCCGCCGCGTTTCAGACATGAACACCATGCCCTGCACTATTGGCCCCCCTTTCACTAAGTTCATGAATTTGTGCTCGACCGCTCATGCGGTCGAGTCTCACTTTGGTGGAAGAGGGAATCCTCAGCCCAAAGTAACACCTTTGGGAGAGGATAAGAACGTCAGTAACACCTGACGTGGTAGGAATAAAGGAAAAAGGGACACTGTTACACCAATGTCAGGTAGGTGGGAAAGTGCGAGTCTGAAAATTAAGTGCATTAGAAGACTGATCGTCAGCGCTTCCGATTATGTTCTGACTGTCCGCCGTGTCGACTGCCGCTCGGTTCGACTCAGCGGGAATCGGCTCCGTTCGGTCGGTGTCGGCCGCGTTCGGTCTCCCCATCTCCTTTCTTGGAACGGTCACGGCAGATAAGTAGGAAGTGTGACGCCAGCGCTTCTGACGTCACACAATATCAGGCGCAAAGGAAAACACACATGTAATTCAATTGACCGCATATATTGCCGAATAAATTGTCAAAGAAAATGCAGTCATTGTTGGTTCTGGTTGCAGTGCCCGGCCGAGCCATCCCTCGCGAACAACAGGGAAAAGCGAGAAGTCATGTCCCGAGAAAGATTTTGTTTCAGTTTTAAATCAGAATGATGGAATATCGAGATGACTTCTTGAACGTTTGGACGGATGGATGTTGCGTAGACAATGGAACTAGAGAGGCCAAAGTCGGGATAGGAGTGTATTTTGGTGAAAACCATCCTAATAATATCTCTAGTCCTGTATATCGGGGTAGGACCAACAGTTACGCAGAAATCGAGGCTGTTATTGCAGCAGCAAAAATGGCTAAGTTGATGGGTTGCTCAAAGGTCAGGTTTCATACCGTCTCGAGTTTCGTGATTCATGCGGTTACCAAATGCATACCGACTTGGGAACAAAATGGTTGGTTGGATGCCCGTAAAAGACCTGTCAAGAATTTCGAAGAATTTACTATGATGATAGACGAATTGAAAGCCTTCGAACAAAGAGAATGGGCCAATGTGAAAGGACACTCGGGTATCGTGGGAAATGAACGGGCAGATGAACTGGCCCGCTTACGAACTCAGGCTTATAAGGTACCAGTTGATACGGAAATTGGAGATGAGCCCATTTCCGTACCGGATGTCGTTTTGTCCAGCTTTGAATTAGAACAACGTTTTGGATTCCCACTTATCGTATCTATTGTCGTTCAGGATCGACATTTTAAAGCCATGATGGATTCCGGAGCTACGAGAACGCTTATTGGTCGCGAATTGAATGAGTTCCTAGAATGTAATAATTTTCGAAAGAAATCAGTAAAAATAAAAATCATATTGTAACTGAAATATTCGAAGAACATCTAGTATGGTTGGACAGGGGGCCTTAAAAAACTGAGAAAAGCTAATTTGACTATTAATTCCGAAAAAAGTCAATTTTGTAGGTCTCCCGTTAGATACTTGGGGTTCCTGATTTATGAGATTGGAATTCACATTGATCCGGATTGATTAGCTCCTATATTGACGTATCCTTCTCCGAAAACGATCAAGCAGGTTAGAATTTTTATCGGAATGATATCTTGGTACCAACGTTTTCTTCTGGAATTAGCTACGATTGTAGAACCTATCACTAGACTATTAAAGAATAATCAAACTTGGATTTGAACTGCAGAACAAATCAAAGCTTTTGAATTGATCAAGAAGAAGTTATCTTCGGCTCCTTTGGTAGTCTATCCTAAGTTCTCAATTCCATTCGTGATTCAGGCGTCCGCTAGTGAGGTCGGTTTAGGATCTGTTTTATCTCAACGAGAAGGTACAGAAGAGAAAGTAATTGCAAATGCCAGTCGGACGCTGACTGACTCGTCACGGAACTGGTCTGAAACGGAGAGAAATTGTTAAGCGGTCCTTTGGTCTTTAAAAAAGCTTCGTCCTTATATCGAGGGGACTCGTTGTGTAGTGGCTACCGACAATGACAGTTTGAATTGGCTATACAAACTGAAAGACCCTTCAAATCGACTATCTGATTGGATAGTACAACTACAAAATTTTGATTTTGAGATAGTTCGGAGAAAAGATATTTTGGTGAGAGTACCGAAAGCCTTATCCGAGATTGATCTAGGTTCCGAACGGTTGAGCTCACCTCCTCTCTTTCTACTGAAGGCTGACGAGTTTCGAGATCCTGAAGATACTTGGTCCAAGCGTAGATATTCTGAGGTTGAAAAGTACCCAATCACCAACCCTGATTGGAAAATTGAAAACGGGCTGCTTTATCATCGAAGAACCAATCCCATTATCGAAGAGATTATTCCTGATCTTAACGCTGGGAAGTTAGTGATTCGTCAAAGTTTCGATTGGGTATCCTTAGGGAAACTCATGATACCGCCCAATCAGCTCATTTAGGAGTAGAGAAGACTTGTCAACGTGTTCCTCAGCGTTATTTTTGGACCAATTTATATCGGGAAGTAGCAGAGTTTATACGATCTTGCGATATATGTCAGAGGATCAAATCTGACCAGAAGGGGCCTTCAGGTTTGATGTCTTGGTGATTTTTTGATCAGCCATGGTCAAAAGTAGCTGTCGATGTTATGGGTCGTTTTCCGACTAGTAGGTCAGGCTTCTCATATCTTTTAGTTATCCAAGATCTGTTCTCTCGATGGGTCGAATGTTGTCCCTTGAGGAAAGCGAACGAGAAGAAAATTTCAGAGGCATTTTCGGACCTTGTGATAAACCGTTGGGGTTCACCTATGAAGATCTTGACCGACAACGGAACGGAATTTGTCAATACCGATGTCTCGAAGTTAGTAAAGGAAAATAATATTCAACAGTTGATCACCTGTATATACTCCGCGTGGTAACCCTGTTGAAAGAGTCAATCGATCTCTTAAGACCATGATTGTGTCATTTGTCCAAGATAATCACCGCGATTGGGACTCTCATTTAGCAGAATTCAGATTTGCATATAAACGTCCTATCATTCCAGTCTACAAGCCACGCCGGCCTTCGTCAATTTCGGTCGCGAGCTTTTGAGCTTATTTAGAGTTTTCCGACGATGAGCCGAGAGATTGTAATACGAATAATTGGAAGCATCTTATGTCTCGACTCGCAAGTTTGCGTAGATTGATTAACATTAACATCAGAGATGCGCATGAAAGACAGGCCAATAACTATAATCAAGGTCGAAGAGTAGTGAGATTCAATATTGGGGATTTAGTAATGTATTGAAATCGGGTGCTTTTGTCATCCATTAAAGGATTTGCCGTGAAATTAGCTCCGAAATACGCGGGACCCTTTGAAGTCATTAGGATACCGTCTCCCAATACCTTAAAGATATCCGATCCGGGCAGTCGGCGTAGTGTCAATGTTTCGAGAGATGATGTCAAACCCTGTACTGAATGAATTTGATTCCGACAGATGGACCGCTATATTTGTGACTATCCCTGGAACCACTTCGAGAAGCATTAACCGATTTCGTGGAGAGATACATGGTCCCAGCTTCTCATGATGTGGTCGAACTTCGTGATGCTTTCACCCAAACTGAGGGTCCGGCACCCTCTACTTCAGTTGCAATCCAGACAGAGGATACCCACCGACATTCTCGAACCTCGAGTCAGACCCAGACTGAGCCTATCCGCCTTTTTAATTTATCGGGTTTGGGATCGGCGATTGAAGTTGTTTTCTCGCCTCCACCTCGTCCTACTACCGCTTCTCGAGGATTGGACATTACTGCTAGATCCTCCCTGTAAGTCCAGTCAGACACCATCAAAACTCTCAGCCCTACTGTTTCTCGAGGTTCAACATTGGCCTAGTCGTGCGATGATCAGGGTACTTCCTACCCGAAGAAACTACCCGCATACATGAAGAAACCAGGAGCCTATAACCCGGGATGCTTCATATGCAAGAGTCTGAAACATCAGTGGCGAGACTGTCCCGATCTAGATACCTTTGAGGGCAGGATGTGTTACCGATGCGGTTGGCCCGATCAAACCGTTCGGTCGTGTCTGAACTTCGGGATGACTATCTCGCCAACCCTCCGCGTTAGAAAGTAATTTTGATGAGATATTGGTACGAGTGTTCTCATTTCCGGAAAACTCGACTGAATGTTTTGACTTATAGTTTCGGAAACTTCGAATCCCGATTAGTGAAATAAGTGGAGCGTTTGACCACACTGTTTTCTTTGAGTTTTTCTTTTTTTTTTTTTTTTTGATCATTGTACCTTTTCTTTCCGACCCAGAAATATCTCGAGGGATGTACCATAATGATACGAATAATCAGTATCATTATTGAGAATCAGTTCTAAGCGCAACGTGAGTATGAGTATGAGTGGACGTGTTGTGCGTGGCCTCCCGCTCCACCGCTTGTTGTTTTGTTCTATAAGCATGAAATTTGGTAGTGCAGCGACTGTCGCAGTGCGCTGACATCAGTGAACGTGATCTGCTGCCCGTTCGTTGTTGTGTTGTGTTTGTTATTGCTACCACAGTAAAATTGCCTACCACCGAACCTGATCCTAACCTACACGTATGCTTTTTTGCCGCCTGATTCTGCCGCTGCGATGCCTTCGGGCTTTTTCGGAATTTTATTTCAGCGGCTCGAGGCGCTTTTTTTGAGCACATCGACCATTTTTAGGATTCGGTATGCCATACTTGAAGAACTTCGATCATTGCTTTTCCGGGGCACGGACTTGATTGGTGGTTTCCCTGGCATATCTCAGGACGCCAGTGATTGTGCTGCATTCCTGACGAAGTCGCCTGTTGACGTCACCTGTAAAACATTCCTGCTGCTTGGACCACGGACTTTGCTGACAGGCCATCAACATTAGCTAAATTTTTATGAAGAGACATTAGCGTAACAATATTTTTAATCTTAATGACCGGTTTTCATTTTATCGCGATAGTCGGTCCGATGTTTACATGCGAGTTACGCCCTGATCAGCTGCGATTATTGTGATAATTCAGCGCCGCTGTTTACATTGCACCTTATCATAAGCCGCTGTTTATTTCTACACTTTAAATCGCCGTGAAATCTGTCAAATTATCGTAATTTCATCTCTGTTAATGGACGCTCGCACAAAATCTGCCACGCGCAAGATAGAAATAACTTGTGCAGTATGTCAATTATTAATTGATAATCCAGCTTCTTGCAATAAGTGCCTGAGAATATTCCACCCCTAATCCACTACTTTTGAAAACGTCCGGATTGAAGGCAGGAAATATTTTTGTTGTCGTGACTGTATTGAGAAGCTTGATCCACTTAACATGTCCAGGACAACAAAAACCCCGTCCCATTCTCCTTCTTCGAAGAACAAATCAGACACCCCAAAGCAAAAGCATATTGACAACCAATAAATTCTCGACTTCATGGCTTCTATAAATTCTTCGCTTTCGGAGCTGAAGACATCTAATGCCGAAACTAACGCCAAACTCGAGTCAATCTATAAAAGGCTTCTAGCACTTGAGGAGCTGCCAAATCGCATGGTTGATATGATTTCTAAACTCCACGATCTCTCAAACCGCTTCGAAGACCTCTCTTCTGCTCAAGCATCAACTGCTGTCCGCTATCGCGTCATTGCGCCAAAATGCAGACGTCATCTGGCGCTCTCTCTGAAGAAAATCTCTTCGAAGATTACGAAGAACGACGCAAGCGTTCCTCTAATGTCATCTTTTTTGGTGTAGTGGAGTCTGAGGACTCATCTCAGGACCTGGATTTGTTAAATAGTGCTCTGACTGACCTTGGTCTGCCGGTTGCAGTATCTGTTTACCGCATTGGTTACCAGGGAAATGGCCCTCGTCCCCTTAAGGCGACGTTCTCAGATGATACTGATGCGCTCTTAGTCTTACGGAACAAAACGAACTTGGACAAGCGGAATTTGAAGTGCAAAAATAATTATGCAAAAAAGCCGCAGTCCCGCCTTATCAAACTCCATGAGGAACTGAAGGCGCGTACCGAAGCCGGTGAGCGGAATCTGAAGATTATCTACAGCCGCGGTAAACCTAAGATTACGTCGACAAAAAACTAGTTCGAACGGGATATACTTCTGAAAACCCAAAACTCCTAACTGTTTATTATCAAAATGTACGCGGTCTTAGGACAAAATTACATGACCTTAGTAATGCAGTTAGGACCGTTTTCTATCATGTTATAATTTTAACTGAAACTTGGCTTAATGATAATTTTAAAGACATCGAACTTCAATTTCGAGGTTACACTATTTTCCGTCACAATCGAAATTACCTTACTAGTCAGTACAAGAAAGGTGGAGGTATTTTAATAGAGGTTGCCGGCGGTATTCCGTGCTGCCGCGTTGATAGTTGTGATAGCATTATCGAACAGCTTTATGTGCATCTTCTGCTCCGCGACAGCGAGATTATCGTTGGTACTGCATATTTACTACCTTCTAGCAATCAGGAGTTATACTCAATCGTAGCTGATTACCTCATTAACATTACTGAGCTTTTTCCAAAATCTTCGATGTTGCTTGCGGGTGATTTCAATCTGCCCGGCGTAGATTGGTGCGGTCTCCTAGAGGACCCTGTTCCTCACTTCTCTTCGTCATCATCTGTCATTACACGAGCGATGATACTTTGTGAAGCTTTGGCTTTTGCAAACCTTCATCAATACAATTCAATTCGTAATGCCAGATCGAAAATAATGCCCTTTTCGATCTGGTACTGTCCAATTATGAATCTCTAGAAGTGATTAACTGCGTAGATCTCCTAGTTGAATGTGACACCAACCTGCGCTTGTTTTCTGCGCTATAATTAATTCGAACATCCTCAGCTCCGAAAAGCATGTTAAAATTTTCGATTTTAAACGAGCTGATTATACTTCGATCATGTATAGACTTAACTTGATCGACTGGAATGCATTGCTTGTCCACCCAGATGTTAATGAAAATGTGAGTTGTTTCTACTCAGTGTTATACAATCTGATACAATAGCACGTTCCGATTAAAATCGTAAAACCTTCAGCCTTTCCCAGATGTTACTCGAGCGAACTCAAAAGTTTGATTATGGAGAAAAAGAAATCTCATACTTTATATAAAAAGAACGGGACGCGTGAATCTTATTTGACTTTCTCCTATATCATTTGCGAATGAAATAGAATTGATTATCGCCGATGTTTTTTATCATATGGGAAAATTGAATGTTTCCAAAGGTGCAGGGCCAGATTTAATACCTAACTTTTTTATATCTTGCAGATATGCCCTAGCATACCCATTATACGTACTTTTTAACCAGTCACTCAAAACCGGTGTTTTCCCTGTCCTTTGGAAACGTAGCAAAATTGTACCTGCCTACAAAAAAGGCAAATCCGACATCTCTAATTATCGGCCTATATCAATCTTGAGTTCCACTCCAAAATTATTCGATAAACTAGTCACTAATATCTTGTCTTTTTGCTTCTCTAACGTCATAACTAAATTCCAACATGGATTCATGAAGAACAAATCAACCGTTACCAACCTGACGATTTTTAAGCATTACATAGTAGAATCTTTTGGAAATGGAGTTCAAGTTGATACAGCATATACGGACTTTAGAAAAGCTCCACATAGACAATTGTCATGTAATCACTTTCGGTAGGAAAAAAAGTCCTATATTTTATTCCTACTCGATTGATGGTGTGCCTCTGTCTATTGTGGATAATGTTTGCGACCTTGGTGTCATTTTGGATTCCAAAATGAAATTTGACATCCATGTCGGCAACACTGCAAATGGTGCTTTAGGTTTTGTGCTGAGAAACTCTAGGTTTTGTACTGAGAAACTCGACAAATTTTTCTCCGAATACGCTGCAAAGGTTATATGTCTCACTTGCAAATGTCTGCTGCAAAGGTTAGGCCTCACCTTGAATACGTTTCCGTCGTTTGGTCACCATTTACCAAAAAGCATATTTGTGAAGTTGTAAAAGTCCAGCACAATTTCTGCGTTACTTTGCTTTTAGAAGTGGCCACCCTATGGCGCGTGAAAATCATGACTACCGTGATATTTTAGTCAATTGTGATTTATAAACGTTCCATTTGAGGCACTCTGCGAATGATTTATGTTTTCTTTATAAAATCCTTAATGGGATGGTCGATTGTGCTGATTTATAGAGAAATTTCGCCTTTCTGTACCGCTACGTCTGACCAGGTCGCGTAATATTTTTTATGTCGAGATGTCCAGACAAAATTACCATGCAAATGACACTTACAATAGAATTAGTGCCTTAGCGAACAGCCTCGAAACGCAACTTGACTTTTTCTCCTTTACTTTACCGAAATTTAAGCGAGTTATTGCGTCACTTGCTCCTTTCGCGTGACATTGCGTATGTGCAATCAGTATCTTTGATGTTTCTCGGGTAAATTGACCCAGTAATTTGTCTGATTGCCGTATTTATGGATGTATGTTAGTTGATAGTTAGTTGTAGCCGATAGTTATAGTTAGTTTATCGTTTGAGCGTGGATTCATGTAATTGCCACATTTTTGCGTTTTGTTCACCGTACTCAATATCGTTGCATTGTATAATTATAACTCTTAAAATGGTATATTCCGTTAATTGATAATAAATAAATAAATAAAGATTATTTCTTTAAATTACTTCTGGATCTGTTAATTAAATCCGCAGGGACGCATAACAATAGCGTTTGGGGTTTACGATCCCATGGACCCGAGTCCTAATTTATTCACTCTCTAAGGAGAATATAGAACCCGATTTCGGGGATAGTAAGGTTTGTTACTTATTTGTTTATAGAAACAATTGTCTTTCGAAGAGCGAGCAAATTCAAGATGTGGGCAGATATGATGTGGGTGTAATGAGTGTTTGGTAATTTATCCGCAGGGGCGCAATGATATCTGCGTTTGGGAACTTACAAACCCACGGACCCGAGTTAGTGTGAAACCTCGATACCGTAACAGATCTTTTTGTTTGTTCCGAATTTAAGGTATCGAAGTTAATGTAACTTAGGAACATATGCGAATAGATTAATGGAAGTTGACCTAGTTTAGATATGAATTGATTAGTCCATTGACAAATTTTGATTTTTTTTATGAAAACGTTTTTGACTTGTTAGAGTGGAAGTTACTGGAGCGATAGACCCCTTATTTTTCTTGAATTTTTGTTGTGTCTACCGGAATGAGTTATGCGGGATTGGTTCCTGAATTCTATCTCAGGGATATCCCTCTGGGTTATGGTGTAATGACGCTGTTTCCTGGCGTCATTGAAAATAACACATGTTACTAATTTGTATTTATTTAGGAATACCGACATGTAGCCTCCAATCTACTCACGACTCCGGAGACAGGCTTCACGTAACGTTCCTTTCTTTTTTTTGTTCTGGTCGAATTAGTTTTTGAATGTTGAGTAAATTATTGATTCCTATTAGTTTTAAGTTGATGAAAATCTGAACTCTTGTCATTGTGTTTTATTGTTTTGTGGGTTAAATTAGATTAATTTAGATTCTAATTTATCGGGACTTGATTTTAGCGGTAGAATGTGACAGTGTCCTGGGAAGTCCAAACGCGAGTCACACCAACGAGAGACTTCACAACATCTGGGGAATTGCAGGGGTACTATGACATCTGTATTTGGAGATTGACGACTCCACGAACCCGAGTGCTATGGGTCATCATCAACCATCGATGACACCTGAAGAGGTCAACCAGTCTCCCAGAGTCTAATTCCCGTCTTCCTTTTCGGCTGTTTTACATCCACCAACTGTAACCGACCAAACTGAATTAGTTGCCAAGAATTTTGTGCAGACCTGACGACATCAGGATTTTTGGTACCGAGACCTGTCTATTGAGGCCTCACTTCCGCCGTATCGATCCCGTTCCTGTTCATATCGGAAGGTCTGACTGAATCACCCCAAGCACTCAACTCTGGTACCGAGAGTAGAAGTGAGTTTTCCAGTAACAGAAGACTATATATCCTACCGAACGAGGAGACACAAGTCCTGGCGTGACCCTGTCGCATCATCATATTGGTGGACAGGGTTGGACGCGAGCCATCTCTCTCCTAAAGGATTACTTCCGAGGGACATTTCAGCCATTCGTGTCAACTGAGGACTAGAGGCAGAGAACGATCTTCTGGGCAGAATTTTTTAATCTTGGCGCCTTCACCAGCGGTGACTAACTCAAGGTCGACAGTAGTCCGAATTTGAAAGAAGGAAGGGGAATTGACCCACGGGAGACTGCAGCGACCTCTACTACCGTTGGGCGGACTCCAACGTTTATCAGAGATATCATACCGATTTCGAGAGGATTGCGTTCTCGACCGTCAAGCGGACGCAATCATCAAGGAGAGTGAGCGATTGTAGGCAAGCTGTCAACCGAATTTCCGATCCACATGTGACTCGGGGACGGACGACCCAAGATTTAGGGCCTTATTCCGACCAAAGTCCCGTGAGTTCAATCCGTTGGTCGACCATAGTGTTTTTATCTCATTTATTCCGCAATTTTCAAAGTATATTGTTTCCTCGAGAAGAGCCTTGATGGCTTATATCTTTTGGACTAGTTTTGACCTTTGTAGCTTTTTTTTGCTTTCTCGAGGTGCGAAAAACATTTGACTTTGGATAATTGTCGTATTATTGAAATTTGATTTTGAGAAAACTCCAGCAACTTTTTCGAAATTCTAACGTGAGAAAAAGTTATGAAATTAATGTAATTTGGTTTCACCGATTTTATCGTAGTTATTGTACCGTGAACTTATCATATTAATTGGACACGAGGTCTTCAACCTTGTGAATAAACTTAACATCATATAGTTGGAGTTAGAGATTTATTTTGTATTGTTTTTCTGTGTTGAACTATTTGCCGGCGGAGATCCTTTCCTGAGAATCTTCCGGAGTTCAGTTCCGATTGCATGGACCGCTACACTAAGTTTCGAGAGCGTCGAAATTATAGTCGTATTGTTTTGTCGTATTGAGTTTCCAAGTCCCAAAGTTGGATGGCGATCCTACTTATTTGTGGAAAGAATTAAATATATTGACTCGAACGACGTTTTTGAAAATTAGTGGCGAAGGAACGACGACTGAAAAAGCAAAAGTCCCTTTAAAATTTATATACCGCATACTGAAAAAAATTTCCGCTGTTTTTGCGGGAAACACATGCAGTTTTCGCTTGGGAATACAAGTAGTGCACGTCACGTTAGAACAGCTTTAGTAGCGAAGCACTTTTAGTGGTGAGGGTCAAAGCAGTTTTAGCGGCGTGAGACCATGCAGTTGGCGGGGTATTCTTTGAGAGTGATTTTCCATTCTTCGTATTTATACATAAAAAAGTACTAATCTGCTGGTATTGCCAGCCGTTAAAATTAAACAAATTTTAGGGCCACCAATACCGTCGAACGACAATAGCGCGCAGCGGGATAATACCGCAGAAATTGCTTTGTTGCCACGTTAATATAAAGCGTGAGGAGCACCGCTAAAACTGCAGGAGAAACCAATGCAGTTTTAGTAATAAGCAGTTTAGTATAATAAAATATTCGTAATATACATAGATTGAAATGCACTTTACTGATGTCAAATTTAATGGAGAACAGGACTAAAAAAGTTTCAGCAATTTCATTTTTGAAATTTAGTGGCGAAGGAACGAAGACTGAAAAAGTCCCGTTACAGTGGCGATCCTGCCAGGATCTCCTGTTGTTGGCAAAAGTTGAATAATTGTAAATCTTATAATAATTGTTTAAAATTGTTTGCTATTTGGAGTGAGATTAAATTATTTTTGTTCGTCTGAAAAATTGACAAAATGTATATGTGATATTGGCCGTCTTGAATTTGCTCGAGAACATTCTTGAAAAGCCTAATTTAATTTGGTGCTTCAGTTTCGGAATATTCGAATATAGTTTGTATGATCCTCTCGAAGAAAATAAGTACCTACTGATAGCTTGGAAAATACAAATAGGTTGTTTACTTCATCCGCTTAACTTTGTTTACGTTTGGAACGAGCGAAATTGAACTATTTGGTGGCAGTTACAGTTTCCAGCGCTCTCGGTTTTCGTATGATAAGCGCCGCGATGATAACGGGGCGGGACGTTGGTTCCCGCCGCGCTCGCGTGTAGGCTCTCGAGTCCGCCACTTTTATTGGTCTGTCCATAACTGGTCGAAGTTGCACAACGAAGTACACCTTACCAGCTGTATTTCGAGTTCAGAGGATTTCGCGACAGGCAATCTGCGCTACGTCCAGCAGTGTCAATCGCGATCGACTTTTGGTTTGCAGTAGACTGGCGTTTCTTGCCGACTAACCTCAAAATTTGTGAGTGTGTTTACTTTTTACGCCCAAAATTTTTCATCGACTTTTCTATATAAATTGATGAGATAGTAAGTCTCGAGAATAATGGTATAGTTTTGAGTTACAAATTTAAATTTAATGGCATTTTCTTAATTTTTTATCACGTGTAGTGTTTTGAGTTTTTTTGTAATGTAATTTTACTAGTGGTTTCTGAGTGTTTTTGAAGTTGGATTCTCGGAACTGAGGATTGTTGATCAAACGTAATCGTGCCCTTGTTGACATATTTGGATTTTGTGGTGGACGATATATACCGTAGAAACTGAGTTTTTGATACATTCTCGAGATTGGCTTTTGTGGTGAATATGGTGGACATTCGCACAGTACCGAATTGGATACCCCGATAGAACTAGATGTATATTATACATATATTAGACGGACATTCATACATAAAATATATATATATATATATATAATATACGTATATTATACATATACCAGATGTATATCAAATTTATGTTCTATCCGGGTTCATCGCTTCAACAACATTCGAGTTATCCGAGTTTTTCCGCGTTAACCGAGGTGCCATTTCGGTTAACACGGATGCCTCGGTTACAGCAGGGACCTCGGTTAATACGGAAGCTCGGATAATCGGGGTTCTACAGTACGTATTATATATGTATATTATATATATATTATATATATAAGGTGCTAGTGTTCAACTGATCATATACAATGTCATATATGTATGACATTGTATATTATATGTTGTGTTCTAATGGGGATAACTTTGTCGTTTCAAGAAGAAATTTGTAATTTTCTTTAATGCTTCGGCAAAGCAGACCCCGATTCGTACCCAACAAATGAAACATTTTATTTTGCCAAAAAACAACCCTAGGGTAAAAGAAAAGCTGGCAACAGGATGGCGTATTATGGCAACAGAGTGGCGTAGCGAGGCAACGACATGGCAACAGTCTGGCAAATGATCGCGAGACATGCTGTTGACATCCTTTTGCCACCCTGCTGCAATCCCGTCGCCGTACTCTTCCCTGACTCTTGGTATGGCAACAAGATGGCAACAAGATGGCAATAGGATGGCACAGTATGGCTCGCGATCATTTGCCAGACTAGTGTTTTTCTACGCGGGAAGTTGGCTTTCAATTAAAATTCTATTAACATAAATCCGCATTCACAAGTGAAATATTAAATTCTGAAAGAACACGGTACACGTGTACTGTAAACACTAATTCTACACGTGTTTCCTGTTTTTTTAGAGCACAACAATCGTTGAAAAAACGTGTGAAACGGACTTGCAAAATCGGACTTGCGAAGATGAAAATGGAAAGTATTTTGAGGACGCGTTTTGTCCCATGTTCTGCCTGATTTTTTCGGCGTATCTTGCGTTCAGCGATTAAATTAAAGCCCAATAACTGGGTAGAGAATAATTAGGATGTGTGGCGTGGACTTGATAAAAGTGGCACCCGCGAAGGCTCAATATGAAATAGTCGTCGACAAACATTTGGGGCGCGCAAGCAAGGCGAGCATCTACGTGTTATCTGGGCTCCGGCGTTATTCCGGCAGTCGTCGCATCATAGAGATCGCGCAGCTTTTTAAACCAGTTTCGAAAGTTTGACTTCAGTCGTAAAAGCTCTGCGAGGGAGAGCAAGAGAAAACGAGAGCACGTTGCGAAAAAAAGAAGACGCTCAGAGATAGCACTGCCAGGGACTTTACGACAACAATAAAAACTAAATAGTATCTCGCGCTGGTCGGGGCTCGATTCCGGCCAGGTTTGCCTGCAATTTCATCGTGTAATGAAAAAGTGTAAGTACATACATGCACACGCGTTTGCGCAAACCCGCCGTTACGATACAACTTTTTTTTAATGATACTACTCTCTATGATACGTCATACAGAGTGGCGACGTCCTCGATAAAAGGCATATTTCCAATTTACCGTGGTAAACAATACTAGTGAGCGACACCGCAAACAAACATAGCAGACGACTAGTTATTTTGCTCGGACTCTTCCTTTTTTCACATTTTTGTTCTGTTGTGCTCTGTTTTTTGCGATGTTTATGTCTCAAATTGTCCCTTGGAATTTAATTAAGAAGTACCGAGATGAGGTGAACTACAAGGTGATTTTACTAAGATAAAAGAAGTGGAAAAAACGTACTTGTGATCCTCACAGTTTTTCTCGTCGTACTGACAAGAGGATGAGATTATGCCAAAAGTTTGTTATACTGCCAAGGCTGTGAATACCGCAGGATTGTAACGTTTTTCGAAATACGCCAGACACGCCAATTCTTATAATGTCCACATGACATTAAACTGATTACATACCTGGGCCAGTTAAGTAAAGCTAACCTACTTTTCGGAGCAGCATAATAGTCAATTTCATAAAACCCTTTTCCATATCGATCCGGACCTGAAGCATAAAACATTTCTCGAAATAAATTCTCTCGGCTCGGAGAATAAAAAATTCGAGCATCCCGAAGGAAAGTCTGCATTTCGTTTAATTAATTAAATTGCCGTTAATTAGACAAGCGGCGTTTTCCCTTCAACGCTTTATTTATTTTCGTTTCCTCCTTCACTTACGAAGGTCGGTCCTCTGCGAAACCTTTAATCCCCAAATCACATTATACATTCGTCGGTCGCTGGCAAAATTAATCCACCTGCCACTTTTGAACCGTGCTCCCAACGAAAACGCCCCGTTGCATTGTTTCCGACTTGTTCTTCGTCGGATAAAAGTGTCGTAAACGACACTAGCTCGCCGGCACATAATTCACGCAATGCACTCGTTCAACAAATAAGTTCACAATGCCCTCGTGACATATTCAGTTAATTCCGACAATTAAATCGGATAATTATTTTGATTTACGGCGAGATTAGTTCCGCTTGTGCGCGAAATGGCGCTGTGATTGTGCGTACACGTATGCACACACATATACACACACTCGCGCAATTCTTTGGGTCGCATCTCCGCGCACATCGTGTGAATTTCGTCGTTAGTCTTTTAGCGGCGGCAGCTCGGTGCGCGCTGAATAGATGAACTTACAAAGCACCACCGAGGATGTGGTAAAAAGCAACGCACTGGATCCTTTTACGCCGACGATGTCGTAAAGCAATAAGATTTCATGTCGAATGGCGTATTCTTTCAATGCCCCGGCGTGTACTAGAGGCTGCAAATAAAGATATATGGCGCGCGCTTTATGCCGCCGTAGCTTGTGTGAAACCGTACGTATGCTTCCAGCAATTTATGTGTATTTAACAAGTCCACTTCGTAATTGTTAATGCCATTTGTTAGATAACACGAAGGAGGGCGCTTTGTCGAAGCAGCCACATGAATCGGAAGAATACGATTGGCACAGTGGAAATCGCGTTTCAATTTGCTTAGCACTCTTGAAGATATCAAAATTAGTATATAAAAAATTACTGGAGAAATTTAGTGTTCTTTTATCAGTGGACGGAAACAGTACACCCGGGCATAAATTTTGTTTATCAAAGATAATATTTTTAAATTCATAGTGGAATTTACCTGTCCATATTTAAATGATGGACATTTTTGCCAAACAGTTTCCTTCCGCCACCGTTTATGTATATCACAGTAATTTCTCATCCGACACTACACTTAAATGTAGGGTAACCTCTATACCGGTATATTGCACTTGAAAAAGAAAAAAAATTGAACAATCTAGGCATGCAGGTTATAATAAGTAAGTTATACCCATAATAAGCAACCCCCGATAATAATTAACGTAGTTGTGTCAGAAAGAAATCCGTTCGACTTCTGTCGAGCATCTTTTTTCGAGCGAACGTGGAGTGCCGCAGGCACCTGTACGTGGCGGAGGATGCTTTCCTTTGCGTCTTATTGTCCAAAAACGGATTTGCGTGTACATCGAGCGATCGCACCCGATTTTCGGGTGTTGCTCCTTTGCAGGTGTCGCTTTATCGAGGATAAATTTGTGCCCGAACGAGACTCGTAAATGACGACGTTCGCTCTCGGCAAACTGTGACTGGCAAAAATTTCCTGCGTACGAAAGAACGCAAAACGATCTGTACGGGAAATCGGATTTTTACATGAGAAGAACCGAGCTGGGAAGACAATCGGCGACTGAATAAACCCTGATCGGAGCACTCCGTTTTCAAATGATACAGTGACAAAAATGAGGTAGCTGATGGAACCAACGTCTTTTTTATGTTGAAACTAGCTCCATTATCTTAGCACTACTTTTTCTAGTAATGTGACTCGGGTAACTGTACCAAAAATTGACCCGACAGTCTAATTATTTAAACTACATTAACGAAAGGTTAAGAAAATCCAGTTGCAAATCCAGTATTTATGATTCGCTTCACAAAATGTTCTATGTAAGCCAATTAGTTGTCTGAATTAATTGTCTCAACCAGAAGAAACAACGGTTGACGAACATGATTGAACTAATACAAATTGGGTTAGGATCCCTCGCTATAATGACTTGAGGGTCAAGGTTTTTCAGTCACAGCTGCAGGTGGCAACGCCGGACCACTTTGGGCGCCAAATTCGAGCGTTTTATATTCACATTAGGACTGCTCACATTGCGCGTTCGGGGCTGGCAATATCTCTATCCCCGAGGCTCACGCGAGCCGACGAAACACTCGCGAGGATTGCGGTTTTTGCGGGGCCGGCATCGATCGTTCGCAGGATATGCCCGCTTGTTCGCAAAATCGGTGAGCCCCGCCTATGATAGAACACGAAAGCCGCGCTTTGATTCGCGATAAGGCGGGGTTCGGCCGAGCCCGGGTAACTAGGCAAAATTTTGGTGGGCAAACAACATTTGGCCTGAGCCGAAGTGGAATAACAAATGTAATGAAAGATAATTGGGTTCGTTTCATTTGGCCCGAGTGCTCGAACTTTGACCCTCGAAGATAACACCGGGGTCCAATAAAGTCCGGAAACAAAGGCATACCTGACCGACCGCAGCGGAAATGATTAAAAAGCTTGGGCATATAGATGTCATCGAGGTCTCCGGTCACCGTAATTTGCCGCGGAAAGGGCCCGGCGATCAAAAACAGATACTTTAATAAAAGTAATGAAGGATAATTGAGTTTTCAAATCATTCGTTTTGATTACATCTACGCGCGGACCGGTGGGTGAAACATAGGGCAGGTAATTACGGACCGCCCAGTCCCAAAAGAGCAGGTGCCTGTCGGCCGGGGAATCAAGGTGTGAGGTTCAAATACCTGGACCGCCCTAATAGCCCGAAGGTTACGATCCCTTCTAAACCGAAAGTGTCGGCTATCGCCGGGCTCAGTGAATAACTATGAGCGGCCACGGTATCGAAGCCAGTCGTCCTGCGGGAAAGAAAACAAATTTTAAATTAGCCCGAGTGAACTTCGGAATTCATTACTGTGGCCTGTTTTGACTGCGCTGGGGATGGGCTGGTTACGGTTATCGAACTGATTGCAATCGGACACATTTTACGGCGTATCGAGTTTAGACGTTTATTTCACACTTAATATACCCAGACATTCCTGCGCTCGTCCTTTTGCACGATTCCCGCAATAATCAAGCGATTCTGTGTCAGACGCGCCAAACGCGGGCGGTCGTAATTGAAAAACGACTCGCAGGTTTCGATCGTTTCTTTTGTTCGGTAAACATATTCGGTAAGGCGAGAGCTTTCGCGGAAAACAAAAGCAATTTCATTATTCGACATTATGAAATCAACAGATGATTAAAAGCGATGCATCAGAAAAAATGGAAAAGCACGCTACGTGAGTAATCAAATGAATTGGATCGATTCGGGGCTAAATTTCCTTATACAGCGCGGTGTCGAACAGCGGCCAAACAATACGGTCATAATTGATAGGCTTTAATTAATACAGCCGAACTAAACACCGACTCGATAATACCGGGCTTACGAGAGCTTTGGTTGCGCGTCACTCATACGCTTTGGCTATTTCGTTTCACGCACACAACCTGTCTTCAAACGTGTAGACGTTAACGTTCAAAAGTTCCCTAATAGAATACCAATTTTACAAATGTCTAATATATGAATAATATACGTATATTACATTTACAGTCGAAAATAAAAAAATTCGCAGCAGAAGCGATTTCGCTTCTGCTGCGAATTCGCGAGTTGATTTCTTTTCAGTGTTAATGAAATAAAGTGGTCGATCAAATAAAAGTGCACGAAAAAAACAAACTTCAAATCAGATAAATCGGTTTATCTAGATATCTTTACAAAGTGAAAAGAATTTATTTTAAATCTAGAAGAACATATTTATTAGATTCAGAAAAATAAATATGACTGA